>JAKUCM010003875.1:0-46100 GCA_023374145.1 Lepidium sativum | reverse complement strand
CTAATATCTTAGATATATAGAATTCTGTTCTATTTCATTACATATGAATTTGACTATAGGTCGAAGGCTTATTAATAAACAATTATTTTACATAGGAAAAACTCATGTATAAGAAAATCTGATAAATGATAAATAAAAAGTATATAATTTTGATTTATATTTAAAATCAAAACGCTGTGAAATATTTAAGATCAAAACGCTGTGGAGTTTTAGATTAATATTTTGTGTAGTTCTGAGTTTTTGATATAAATTTTGTGTAGGTTTTCTAAACTGACTTAAATTTTAAATAGTTTTGGCTATTTTAGAAAATTTCCACTGGTTCTAGATTGATAACCCTAGCTAGTGCAAATGAATACTAAAATTTTCCATATAGATCTGTATAGATTACTAAACCAATTTGATAACAAGTAGTACTAATTTAGTACTTAACCTTTTGCAAATGCATGCAGATACACAGCATTGGTGGAGAACAATGTAAGCCAAGCAACAAAAGACATACAAAGAGTCATGTCCGTATCCATAACTCAAGTCATCGAAGATTCATCATCAGAACTCCACAACAACCACCATCTTCTTACAAACTCTTCTCTCGCCGTTTCTTCACCCTCCATGGCCGTGACCTCTTCGCAGCCTCAGCCAATTGGTTCCTAGTCGATGTTGTTTTCTACACAAGCAACCTTCTCCTCTCCCAAATATTCAACTTCTCCAAAAGACTTCACAACTCCAGAGACGACGTTTATGACTCTGCCTTTGAAGTAGCTAAGCTTGGAGCTATCATAGCTGCTAGCTCTACCATCCCTGGTTACTGGTTTACCGTCTATTTCATTGATAAAATCGGTCGAGTCAAGATTCAATTGATGGGTTTTTTCCTTATGGCTGTTGTTTACTTAGTCGCTGGATTCCATATAGTTGGTATTGGTCTAAGCATGAGAAGACTAATACAGGCTTCATTGTTCTCTACGGTTTGATTTTCTTCTTCTCCAACTTTGGTCCTAATACGACTACTTTCATTATCCCGGCGGAGCTTTTTCCGGCGAGGTTTAGGTCTACGTGTCATGGGATCTCTGGAGCTGCTGGAAAGTTTGGTGCTATTGTTGGAACTGTTGGTTTCTTGTGGGCCACGAAACATCATGAAGCTGATGTGTATCCAGATGTTAAACGTGTGAGAATCGCGTTTTTGATCCTTGGTGGTGTTTGTATTGTGGGAATGATTGTGACGTATTTCTTCACGCGTGAAACTATGGGAAGATCATTGGAAGAGAATGAAGATGAGATTGATCCTATTTCAGCTGGATCATCTTCTGCTAATGAGTTACTTCCAAGACAATAGTGATTTTGATATCACAATACAATTCAATCATCTTTTGAATCCATTCCTCTCTAATTAACTCTTGATTTTCCTTGCTTTTTGTTGTTTGATACTCAACTTTTTGTTTTGGTCATGTTTACTCGAGTCTTTTTGTCTTTTTGTTGCCGTGCATATTAATGGCGTATATAAATGTCAATGCTTGATCATCAATAGACTTTTCTCGTCGTTTATAGGTACATTTTGGGTTTAATTGATAGCATAAAGTGAACAGTTGCATTAGCGGTTACTTATTTGTTATCAATCACAATGAGCGGTAGGAGGTCAAACGGGCTAGCACGCATCCAACGTGCCCAAATCCGCAAGTTATGTTTTTTTTGGTTGACCTAACGGGCCAGCCCGCTTGAACCGCGGACCAAATAATGTTATCCAGCCCCGGTCAATTAATACTGGTGGACTAACGGGCCGGTCTTTAGACTTTAAAATGTAAAAGCTGGGATTCGAATCTCTGACCCCGATAGAAATAAAGGTGACTATAACCACTGAAATTGAATTTAAACTATTTCATGTTTTGAAAATGATTTCAAAATTATATTTTGGGAATCTAATTTGTGAGTAGCTCAGTGAATTATTCAATTAGTATTTTATTTGTCAAAAATTTATGGATTAGTTGATACTTTCTAAAGTTTATATTTAGTTTTTTTATTTATTTTGAATATCTTCTTCAAAAAATTATAACAATGCCTTAATTTATTTCACCAAATAAAAAGTAAAATAAAATATCCAAAAACGTTTTTTAAAAAAGCTAAAACAAAAAATTAAAAGCATAATATAACCAAAAAAGATCAAAGAAAATATAATTGAAAATCTTTAAAATGTCAAATTGCAACATAATTTTTATAAATCTAAATTTTGATCTTCAACAATTGATTGGAAAGAAGATAGTGTTGCATTTTCACCATCATATTCTTCATTTTCCTCTGTATAAAAATATAAAGTAACTAACTAATTCAGAATTTAAGAAAGTCATAAACTTAAAACTCATCAAAAGTAGTACTCATACCATTTTCATAAGTTTCAAAACCTTTTAACCAATTGTGACTGCATAATAGTGCTAGAACGTTCTTTGGGAGAAGACGACTTCTATACTTGTTCAAAACTTGAGCTCCAATACTAAAAGATGATTCTGAAGCTACTGTTGTGATCGAAATACTGAGAAGATCACAAGCCATAGAAGCCAATACTCCATAGCGTTGAGAGTTATCTTTTCAATATTTCAAAATATCCAAACTCTCAAAACTCTGTGAATCTAACAGCGGTTCATCTAAATAAATTTCCAAAGAGGACTTTCCGCTAACAACAACATTAGCTTTTGGAAAGGAAAAAAAATCTTATTAACAAAAAGAAATGATTACTTATTAGAATCAATACGTAAGTAACAATATAATTCAAAAAATCAAAACAAAAAGAAAAACTACCAATTTGCTTTTGTAAGTGGCGTGAGTTTGAAGATGATGTAAATGAAAATTGAAGACATAAAAAACGTACATCATAATTGGTGAAGTTTCCACTTTGATTTTCACCATCATTTCGAATAGTTTCTCGTGTTTCTGAGGGTATTGGTGTCGATTTTAGCTTGCGCTCATATGCTTCAAAAAGAGTTTGAAGTTTTCCACGTAAGTACTTCAACTTCTCTTTGGGTGAACTTATGTCGAGGTTTTTGAAGCAAACTTTAGCAAGCATCATTCTTAGCCTTGGATCAAACACAAAAGATCATTGCAAGAATTTTCTCTTATAATCTCATCAGCACTAGTCTCATGCTTTTTCAACCACCTCTGAATCTTCCAAACTTACATAAAGTACAAATTTGAGGTCAAATAAGTAGTACCTGAAAAAGATGAGTGATTTCCATCAAACGGTTCCAAAAAGTCACACATCATTCTCCCTCGTACCCATTCCTCATGTTTAGGAAGAAACTTGTAATTTTTGGAATCAATGACTTTGAGATTACCAAAAGTAGATTAATACTTCAGAGCCCTATTAAGAATCTTGTATGTAGAATTCCATCGAGTTGGCACATCCAACACCAAACCAGCCTTCAATCTTATCCCAACAGTTTCCACACACTTTTCAATAAATTCTCTTGAAACTCAGAAGCTTGAATGTATTTGATACTCTCTCTGATTTTATGCACATAATCACCAATCACTTTCAGCCCCTCCTGCACAATGAGATTAAGAATATGTGTTGAACACCTGACATCTAAAAATTCTCCCTTGCACAGTAAATCATTCCTCATAAGCAGCTCCGACTTGACGATGTCTAGCATTGAATCATTGTTAGTAGCATTGTCTAAAGTCACTGTAAAGACTTTCTTACCAATTCCCCAATCATTCCATATCTCAAGAAGCTTCATTGCTATGTGCATACCTGCATGTGGAGGAGGTAAAGCACAAAATGATAGAATTTTGTTATGCAATTTCCAATCATGATCAACATAATGTGCTGTCAAACACATATACCCCTCCTGAGTGATAGCAGTCCATAAATCAGAAGTAAAACAAACTCTTCCAGGGAGATTAGCTAATGCTCTCTTTACCTTACCTGACTCGTTCTCAAAGAAGTGTAAACATCTGCAGCAACTTTTCGACTAATAAATTTCACATCAGCATTCAAATACTTCCATACTGATCTAACTCTCTTATACTCAACATAAGAAAATGGAAGATCATGTTGAATAATACACTTAGCAACCATTTCACGAAAAACCATATGATCTATCTTCCTAGCTCTCAATTTTGCTTCTGCATTCATCATCATTTGACCAACATCACCATCCATAGGCTTACTCTTGCATTTCTGAATATGACGTTTATAGCAATTCGTACCATTTTATGTGAATTATAAGCATAGTCACTCTTGCAATGTATACATTGGGCTCTTTGTTCATTTTTCCTAGAACTATCAATCTTAGTAATAAGGATGAAGTCTTCCCACACTGTTGAATATTTTTTTCTCTTATTTTTCTCTGACGGCTTTCCATTACCATCATCATCATCATCATCATCACTAGCAACACCATTTAGATTCACAACAATTGGAATATTATCTTTGGGTGTTTGAGATGACCTTACTCCATCAAACCTCTGTTGTTCATCTTCAGCATTTAGAGAATTGATAAGTATTTAAGATTCTTTATCAACTAATTTCTTTTTGTAAGGATTTAATCCTATCAATAATAACACAATTAAATATTAGTGAATAAATACTCATAAAGAAACTCTTAGAAAGTTTGCAATTGACAATCAATATTATCAAAAATCGATCGGCAATCCGCAAGAGAACAAAGAAAACTATTACCATAATCATGAGTAATACATATTACCATAATCACGTTCATGTAAAATATTTTAAAAGTTTGAAAACTATTACCATAATCATGAAAAATACATATACATTCATAACATAAAAGTTTGAGAAACTCACAAACTTGAGACTTGTTTCTTTAATCAAAATCACAATGCAAAAGTGTAAAATAAGAGAAACAAAGAACTAAGAACATATTTACCATTATAGTGACTAATACAAGTTTTACTCTATTGCTGAATGATGAAAATATTTTTTTGCTTTCGAATGTCTGTCGTCGTCTCTTGTTTGTCTCTTGTTTGTGTTGTGTCGTCCTTTGTATGTGTTGTGTCACCTTTTATATCATGTCAAAATAGTAATTAGGTTAAGCTGTTAGATATAAACACTCTGGATTACAAAGAGTGTTTTCAAAAAACTATCAATTCAACATTCAAAAAATTATGGACCTGTTCTTATGGCTGCTGCAGCAATGAAAGGCACATATGTTACAACAAGCTCCCATCAGTGAGCTGTATGTTATAGTTCCAACACGTATTCCTTGAGATTTTTCATCCTGAAGAATGCCAAAAGCTTCGTCTAACATTTTTTCATGTCCTGCAACAACGATCAATGCACTGAAAAAAAAAGCAGAATATAAAAACCATCATTACATATAATACATGTGTAAATTTTTGTAACCTCTTGTAAGCAACTTCCATGAGTATCCGTGTATGTGCTCAAAAATGAATTTGTTGAAACTAGTATGGATAAAATTCAGGACACGTTCATGCTTCAGAATTTTGATCATGATGTAGAATACTATACATACATACCTCGTCAGGGGTCACACCTTTTTCTTTCATGTCCTTGTATATGCTACATGCAAAATCCCAGTCGCCGGACTTGCTACAACTATTCACAGCAATTGTATAGACTTTTGGAGTACCCCTGATGTCATATATATGGATCATCTAGTAAACATATTTTGCTCGTTCGACCTGCAATAAACTTCATCTCAATCAAATAGAAAGAGAAAATCAGAAAGAACACGGAGAAAGTCACACACCTGACCAGCATTAAAGCATGCCTTCATCAATGCACCAATCGTGATGTGATCAGGGTCTATAGGGTGCATCTCAGCCTTCATTTCAGCTTATACATCAAAAGCACGGTCGATAGGTCCAGATTGGCCACATACAGAGATGAGGGCATTAACTACAATCCGGTCTGGCTCAACATTCTATTGCATCGAACATGTCATCAATGTAATAATAGATTTAAGGTTCCAAAGTCGAAATGAACATACACGCAGAAATAAAAGATATTTGTAGTCATATAGCATGAGGATATCTTTTTGAAATCCCGACACATGATAGGAGGGCATCCAAACTTGTCTGAAGTTTGGCACACAAATCCTGTCACGAGATTTCACACCATGGTCTGCAGGATCTGAAGCGGCACACCATATATACAGTCCAACTACACATGTAATCTGAAAAAGAAGGTGCCACTGACTAAGGCAGTCTTTAAAACGATATTAATCCATTTCAAAAGGGAAAACGTAAAACACAATTTTTTAAGACTGAAGGTGTACACAATCTATAAGGCTAAAGTCTCAAGTACACTAAATGACAACAAGTAGATCAAGTTCAAAAGAAGAAATGGCAATTCCACATATGCCAGATCGAATTCAACCAAAACTCCTAAAGTTGGCTCGAACTAGAGAAGCATCTAAAGCTAACTTGTCCAATTTCTTGGAATCATTTAGTGAAGCTTCAAATAATCTCGTGATGGAGACCAGATCAAGATCCAAATACAAGGTATGATTCACAAGACTAATAAGATTGTGGAACCAATGGTCTATGTACTTTAGAAAAGATAAGCTTTCCAAAAAAAGAAAAAGACAACAAAATAGAGACATCACATAAACGGCCAATAAGTACACAATTTTGATATTGAAAGCCTTCAGAGATTGTTGAAAGCAGATTTGACTTCAGAAAGCAAAGCAAACAAATTTAGCTTACCCATGGGAGTGTAAATGCCCATCAAAAATTGTGATTCGCAATGTACTCATGAATCATATTCTCAACGGAGGGAGCAAAGAAGACGTAGAAAGCAAACCCTCTAAAGCCAAGAACACAACAACATCTACCACCTAACTGAGAAAGTGACAACAAAATCCAAAATTTCACTTTAAATTGAAAAACATTGGAGATTTCTCAGTTTAAACAAGCAAAAAGAATTGAAGAACCTGAAGAGGGTGGTAAAGAAGTTGCCATCCATGTTCCTTATATTTCCTCTTAAAGAATGCTGCAAAATCCAGATGTAGATCGAAGAGATTCAAGTCAAATAAACACATAAAGTTTCGGCTTTTCCTCTCATCCTCTACCAAAATCCAACATTGTTTTTTTTTTCATTCATAGACTCCATTGTATCAATAAGAGAATTGAATGAATGAAATTCTGCCAGAATCGTGATTTCTCTTCATAGCTCGGGAAAGAGATTGAATGTCTCCTTACATCTCATCTCTTCTTCGTTGTCACAACTTGCGATTTGTTTTTTTTAAAATTTTTTTTTTTAATTTATGCGGGTAACCCGCAAACCCATTACTTGTTCAGACTGTTAAACCCATTATCCACAATGGACCTGACCCACGAGACCCGCTTCTTTATGGACAAATCTATAATTGTCCTGACCTGCGTCCAATATGGTCTTAATGGGCCCGGCCCGTGGGGTTAGAGCCTGTTTGACAAGGTGAATGAGCGGTTGGAACAGACGTTCGTTTGGAGTTGTTTATGAGCGTTTAACCGCTAGTTTCAAACGGTCGTTTTTTCTTTCAAACGGCCTTCTATTCAATCAGTTATTTTTCTTATTTCAAGTATCTTTTTCAATCGGAATCACAAATCGGACTTTTATTGCCCGTTAATAGTCACCATCTCGGACTCACCCTGCTCTAAACAAAACTGATGAGATGTGTAAATTTGCATTAGAAAGTTCCTTCTTTCATGGCGTAAAGTATAGTCCTCTTCTTTACAAAGACCTTTGTTGTTGACTATTTACTCAAAAGCATATTCCATACGATCCAGTTGGCTTCAAGAGTAAAGCTGTCCGAATCGGAATCTTGAATGAAGACTCTGTTTTTAAGATCAGTTCTGTTAAACTATTGTTCAGTTCGGTCGCAACAGACCAATAAACCCTAAAACAGTCTTCATATGTCAATGATCTAGTTTCCATAACAAGTATTTAGTAGCTAAAAAAAGGGAATGTAAATTAAAATCGAATACATAGCATCAAAACAAAACACAAAATACGACAAATGTGGAAAGACTCTCCCTCTCTCTCTGCCCTAGCCTACTCTCGCTCCATCACGAGCACACTCGGTCTCTCTCTCTTCAAGTTACATTTATGGAGTAACCTACAATAACATTTTTTTTCTTTTGATATGAACCTACAATAACATATTAATCTTACTTTCATTGATAATATTTATCATCTTTTTTACTTATACAATATTATCATAAATAAAATGAATATTTCGACCCAAAATAAAAAAGAATATTGGAGAAAAAAATTCAATGTCGCATACGAATTGGTTTTTATTAAAATTAGATTTAGTGTTATCATGTAGCTTTGCATGATAAAATATAAAATGCTGAGTTGTCAATTAAATATTTAGGTAAATAAAGTATTGTTAAAATGAACAAATTTCTTTTGATAAGAATATTAATATCATTAAATACAAAACTTTAACTATTTTATACATAATTTGTTACCAAAAAATAAAATAAAAGGTTATCAGTCTAATTCTACTCAAAAACTTTCATATAAATATGAATATTGAGATCTTGTTAATTGTACACAAAACTAAAATTAAAAGTTTAATTCCACCTGAACTACCACCTGAATTAATAGTTATATGAAAGTTTTGAAGTGAAATTAGACTGATCACTCTAAAATAAAATAAGAAGACATTAGTTAATCCGAGATAGCTTAATGTAGAAAGCCAAAAAGCCGTTAGATCCTTGAATCTTTTCCGGGATCTTCTAGCTGTAATGTGGTTCTTGACATCACGATCGATTTGCTTGAACAAAGTCGACGGTGAAAGAGAATGACCATTGTGAAGCATGTCGTCGCACTCTCCATATTGTATAAATAAGCTCATGTGCCAATATTTTCCTTAGCAGAACTGGAGAATGAGTATCTGATCTAGCACACCACAACAACAAAACATTCCAAGAGGAAAAAGGAACTTGAGGAAGTCGTAGTTTCTGCAGAGCCAAGTCCCAAACAACAATTCCAATTTCACACTGCAAGAGCAAATAGTCCTTAGTTTCAAGGAACTTATCACATAGACAACAAAGAGGTGGAACCAACATTCCCCAGGATTGAAGTCTCGCTCTTGTAGGGAGCCAATCTAGTTGACATATCCAAAAGTTAAATGACATTCTTGTTACAAAACCTTTGACCCACACTGTACGATACCAAGTATTCTTTGGTCATTTAATTTCAATCGCATCTCAAGCCTGAGAAGATGAAAAATTGAACATGTTAAATAATCTGAATTGATTGCCCAACTATATGTATATGGAAGGTTAGAATCAAATGGAAAATCGATGGTGGATAAGTATGTTGCTACGGTAACCGCAATATCAGACTGAGGTTGGGGGAGGATCCAACTGTGTCCAGAGAAGCTTCTGCAACGGAAGCAGTAAGTGGAATTTGCAAGTGGTTGGGACCATTATCTCCAAACACTTTGATGAGACGGCCGCGTAAAGTCCACGAGTCCCACCAGAAGCTAGCAGCTCGGCCATTGCCTAGACAACACCTGAGAAAATTAGAGGCAGTTGGTCTCATTTTAATAATAGAACGCCAATTCCAATAGTCAGTTCTCCTTTCCTGCAGAGACCAGATAGTTACTGAGTTCTAGAAGTAATTATGCTTGTAATATGCTACCCTTAAAAAAACACTGCTAGCAAAGAGTTGCCAAATGAGTTTAAGATTCAGAGCTGTGTTCCAAGATTTTAAGTCTCTCTGTCCAAGTTCCCCTTGTTTTTTTGGCATACAAACTTGGGACCATGCTACCTTGGCGTGGTTTCTGCCATTTTTGTTTCCTGACCATAGAAAATTTGAGCATAAACGCTCGATCTGTTTTATGGAGCCTTTCGGTAGCTTAAAATATATCATCCAAAAAAGCACAATCCTCGTTATTATTAATGCTAACAGCTGAGCTCACCCACTAAAAGAGAGCATTTTATTTTCCTAAGCTGTAAATTTACTCTTCAATCTTTCTAGAAGTGGCTCACAATCATCAATGTTGAGCTTGTAGTGAAGCAGTGGAACGCCTAGGTATCTGATAGGTAAGGAGCCAGCTAGGTGTGAGATTTAAAGAGTTAAAGGAGATATTTGTAGAGATTAGAGAAGATTGGAAGATATTAAGAGATTATGAAGGAAGAGATTTTCATTCTTCTTAAGACTTATACAAGAACATTTACAACTTATTTATATGTAAGAAGACTCTCCTATACACCAATATACTCGGCTATACACAAACCAAACATTACTAGTTATGTTAATAAGCTTTACAAAAGGAGAAGAGGAGACTTTTCCTCTTTGAGTCAAACGGCTCTTTTCTCTTTGGGTCTAACGGCTCTTTCATGTTCCCTAGAAGGGTCATGTGACTTTGAGACATCACCATCACTTGTCTAGATCCCAACTACAACCTTAGAGTCTGGTTGGTTCCATTTGAACACAACGACAATCCGATTAGGTTGTGTTTCCCCAATTGCTTCTTCTATAAGCAAGAGTTGCTTGTCTTCAAAGCTATTGTTCAACACTAGGAACCCATAGGAATCAATGACATGTTGCTTAGATTTCCAGTTCCCAGCTAGGAATAGCTCATAATTGGAATGGTTGATTGCTAAACCAGACTAGCCAACAAAATCAGCAAGTGTTTTAACTATACCATGTAGAGAAGAGATACTACCATCAGAAAAAGCCCCACATCATTTGCGAACATCAAGTGAAAGATTGACAGACTTGAGTTTCGAGGATGATAGTGAATATATTAAGATTGGTAACAGCTTGCAAGTAGCTTGGAAAAAAACTCCATAGAGAGCACGAAATGGTATGGAGATAGCAGATCCCCTTTCCTTAAAAATCTAGAACTATGAAAATAACCTTCCAGTGAGCCATTGATCATTACAGAAAATGAAGGGGTAGAGATACACTCTATAATCCAGCCGATGAAAATAGATGACATGTTTAAAGCTCAAAGCTTTGTGTAGATTTACCTTTAGCTTACCTTGAGGGTCAATACTGTTCATGTTGTAACCATGTCCTAGCTCAGATGCGAGGACAATATTTTCAGATAAGAGTCGACCTCGAATGAACGCGGATTGGCAATTTGATATCACTCTAGCAGCAAATCCTTAGGGTCAATATTGTTCATGTTGTAAAGAGTGTGTAAGCAAGACATTGGCCAAAAAGGAGAAGGGTGTGAAGCATTGCTCTGCCTTGGAATGTGCACCACACTTGTAGTATTCCAGCGCCTAAGTAATTTTCCACAGACAAAAGACTCTTTAATCACTGGCGTAACCTCACCTCTTATTGCCGACCAACAAGTAGTGAAAAACTCGGAAAAGGTTGCCTTAATGTCGTCGTTAGAGAAATGAGCCGCTAATACTGTTTTTCATATTCAGAAGAAAAAAATTTAAGTAGTGAGGTAATATCTTCTTGGATATAGGAGGCAGGTTGATTGTCACCACAGAGCAAAAAGGTATAATAATTTAGATAAACGTCATGGATTTCTATCTTGGAGTAAACTCTGCGTCCAGCTTCATTTTCGAAGAAAGTGATGTGATTTAGAGATTTCCTTGAACAAATAACCCGGTGGAAGAAGGAGGAGTGACCATCACGCTTGTTCCACCATGTTAACGAGCTGCCTTTGAAAGTCAAGTCAAAGTGATAGGTTTTCTCCAGGCCGTCTGGGAAAGCCCTTATTCTAGAAGTATTTGTAATCAAATTTGAGGAATGCTCATGGTGTTGAAGTATTTGATTGAAATCACCAAATACAGTGCGAGGTCGTCCAATATATGCGTTTAAATTAGAGAAATCCACAATTTCTTTCCATATGTCAATCATTTCCTCCATAGAGTTAGAGGCATATAAAAAATGGACAATGATTGGAGAGGAAGTTGAAGGGAGAGTCACTTCACATGAAATCATTGAAGGGATTTGTTGATTATTTGTAACCTTACCGAAGGATGTTATAACACCTAAATTTTCCCAAAACCTGAGAAACTGTAATTATTATCAAAATACCAAACAGGACAGACATCTACCACAAAATTACTGCATTTTAACCGATGTACATGACTCTCAAACAGAGCTCCCAAAAATCGGCTTGGCAGAAAAAGCCATTTTTTAAAACTGTGGCGATAAGATACCTTATTAAAATCGCAAACATTCCAACAAAAAATATCTTCTGACATTTGGATATGGTTAGTGGAGGTTGTTGCCTCGAAGACGTTTTATTTGTCTTTATGATAGATATTTCTTAATTTTGAATCATACCATGTTGCATCTCCAAAAGAGTCACGATCAGACTACTACAAATCTGAAGAATCTTGTTCCACTGCTGTAGGTTCAAGCGCGAGTTCAGGCCTCTGGGGAGAGGGAGTTGCAGTAGAAAAAGGCATGGAGAGAGTTGGGGAATCCTAGCCAGAAGAGGGAGCAGCAGCACCAAAAGGCAAAAGTGAAGTGGATGCGAGTACTTTGGTGGAGCAGCAGCACCAAAAGGTCATCCTTAATGGTGGAGCAAAAGGATAAGGATGATGAGACAAAAGCAAAAATAGCTTTACTTTGAACAAGAATGCTTTATACTTTTGGCATATTTACTTTATACTTTATAACTTTAGTTTGAACAATAACATAAGTTCTTTGTATCTTTCTATTTAAATGATGTAAGACGTATCAACAAAGACTAGCCCCTTTGGAGGTGGAGGGGGGGGGGGGGGGATTCTCCCAAATTCTTCTACTCTCTTACACTATACATTATCTCTTTCTCTCTATTCTCTTTCGTGTTCTTCACACTTATTCTCCTCATTCTGCAAAACCATTATGGTATCAGAGCAAAAACGCATTTGAGCATTTCATCTTCAAGTCATTATTCTTCTAGAAAAGAAAACGCATTTTCGTGATTACAAAATGTTTTCCATGCATCTCAAAAACGCATTTGAGCATTTTAAATCGTTTTTAGCACTTTCAAGTCGGTTTTATGCTTGTTTATTTCAAAAACCTTCTATTTTGTGGCAATGAAGAAGAAATAAATAGTTGATGTGATGTAAATCACAAGGAAGAGGAGAAAGCTCCCACCTTTAAGCTTCATTTCATCTTCAAGTCATTATTCTTCTCAAAAAGAAAAAAAAATCGCATCTTTAGATTGTTTTTGCATCTTTATCTTTTAATTTTGTTTAAAATCCACTCCCTTGGGACAATGAGGAGGAAAGAATTGTTGTTGTGATGTTAATCAAAAAGAAGAGAAGAAAATCTCTTACCCTAAGCTCAATTTATCTCTAAGTCCAAAAAGGTAGGTTCTTTGTATCGGTTTTCCAAAAGTTTCTCTTTTAAGTATGTCATAACCATTTTAAATGATCTTTTGTGAAAACGAGGAGAAAAAGATGGGTTGTCGTGATGATAATCACAAGGAGGAGGTTAAAACCTTCACCTTTAAGCTCTGTTAATTTCTAAGTCCAAAAAAGTAGTCTTTATTTTTGTTTTGTAACAATAAAGGATAAAAATGATGATTTTGGTGATAAATCAGGAGGAAGAGAAGAAAGTCTCAACATTTGTCCCCTTTAAACCCCAAATAACATGTTTTCTTTGATTTTGAGTGATAATCAAAAGTAAGAATTATTGGCATCAATGAAAATCCACAAAGATGGAAGAAAGTTTCCGCTTTTGCCTTTTCCACTTCTAAATCACCTCTTTTCCAAGTCAATCCAAGCCGCGAGTTTTCTTGTTTTCAAAACTTTGGCCAAAGGCTTATGTCTTCTTGTTCATGAGCTAAGTGGCCGGTTTGGACTTGCACTTGAGTGAACCATGAAAAATATGCATTACTCTAATCAGTAAAGCATTTAAAAGCCATGTTGAATCTTCAAGAGTTTTCTTTGAGAAGGGAAGAGAGTCAGAGAAGCTTTGAAACTATAAGTCTAAGCATCTAAAGACTTAGTGAATCCCACACTTTCTCCCACAAACGAAGGAGTGAACCTTGACTTTAAAACCTTGTAAAAGGCAAGTGTTCAAATCGTGGTGAATCTTATTAGCCTTTGTCTTTTAGTGATATGTGGCCTATTGGTTAGATTCTCATGAATTTAAATCATATGACATGTTATTTATTAAAAAGAGAGGGATGAAAGCAAATATAAATTACACTTATGTGAGTGTGAGTTATTGAAAGCTTAAAGAATCCCAACATGTCTCATAAAACACATGATGAGATCCTTGTTCCGCCTCATGTGGGCACTAAAAGACCTTAATGAATCTAAATCTTTATGGTTCTTTAGAGAATTGAATTGTGATCGGTTTCACTCTTTAAGTGTGAGATCTTCAAGTCACAATAAATCCAAATCCTTAATCATTGCATCTTGGACCGCTATGTGTCTTAAGTCCTTGGTGCATTTTCTTTGGTATGAAACAGTTTCTTTACTCTTATGAATGTAATAACAAAAGATTTAAGCTAAATCCAAAGGCTCTCGATCTCAATCAATATGAACCATGCAATAGTATTTACTTTTATGAGAAAAACACATTTGTAGCCATGTTGAATCAAGATTGGTGAGGCTTTCCTTATCAAGTTCCTTGGACCGCATTGCATATAAGTCCTCAGTTTCTTTAGGTAAAGGTTGATCAAAAAACTTACTTGTGTAAGCTTTTGTCATACAATCATAATTTATATCTTTAAGAATCATCATGAATCAAAATACATCTTCTTCCTTGTGGATGAGAGGTTATCTATAACTTTGATTTATCTTGTTCTTCCAAGCCTATAACTTGGGAATCTTTCTTATGAAGGAATTAATGTTCCATGATCTTTGCTAATTTTCAGTATCTCAAATGAGAGTAAAAAGTCTTCATGGTGAAGAACCATGAAGATAAAATCTTTATCCACTAACCTTTGGTGTTTATGTATATGAATAAGAAATGTGAATGCACAATGTGTTGTCAATAACCATTGTTGACCCTAGGAGATGGAAGTATCAACAAAGATGTCTTGTGGATAAAGATCAAATTGTAAGGCGGAGACCTAATCTCAATCAAACGGAAAAAGCAAGTTGGTGCTCCATAAGCAAAGTCTCATCCGCCTCCAATAAAGAACAAAAAGGGCTAACTCCTATATCCCTTCTTTGTCTATATAATTAGTCTATTTTATCTCTCTATTTCTGTTGCCTTGTTCAAAAATTGATCTTATTATTCAAGTTCTCTATTCCTCACAATAATTACTTCAAAATCTTGAGTCTTCTTGATATTTTGAAAGTTTAGGGAAGTATGAGAACTCTCGAGGAGATCATGAATAAAAATAGATGACTGATGAGAAAAGGGAACGAGAATAAAAAGGCCTACAAGAAAAAGAAAAAAAAATCTGGAAAAGTCAACGAATGATCCCAAGAAGTCAATAGTCGGAGACCAGACACCGTGAGTAGGCCATCGGGTCAAGAGGCATGCACCGCATGCAAGACTATCTCAAACTGCATGAGGATCGACAGACAGACCGAGAGAGTCAACGACAGCCGTACCCCATTGGTAAGTATGTGGATCGAGAAAACTCTCACCGCATGTCGAGCCTTCTTTGTAACGTGAGTCAAGCCATCACAAACCATGGGTGGAGTTCAGCTCATACCATGGGTCGAGGCACTATGTACCGTGGGAAGGAAATTCTCGTACAATGGGTCGAGATGAGTCCGAACAGTGGGTTTAGCTTTTGCACGTCTTGCAAGTCGAGACAACTCATACCACAGGCCGAGACAAAAAATCAACGACTGAGAGTTTGGGAAGTTGACAAAGACTGGTGAGACCTTAATGAAACCTATCTTCTTTAAAGATAAGTTCTCCCACATCAAGCTTGGCATAAAGCAAGGTGTGAGGAAGAATGACGACAAGACTCCATACAAAAAAGGGGTTGTCTCTAAACTTTTTATTTACTTTTTTCTTTTACCAATTACTCAGATTTACAAACCTAAACGTCCATTCTTACTTGCTTTTGTCCATTTGTGGTTGATCACTTTGTTGAAGGTACCATAACTATGAGACTCTAAAAAAAGAATTAGATGAGAAGTGGCTCTTGGACCATGAAATGAGGTTAAGAAGGAAGAGGAATGAACATCATCTCTACAATAATCATAATCCAAGGTTGTCCCAACTATTTCATTGGTGCCACCATCAAACCAAGAAAGGGGCTATTATCTAAACTCTTATCTCTTTACATTAGAGATCGTTAATTATATGTTGCTCTATGGATATAATTTCTCTCCTCTTGCTTTCTTAAAACCCCACGATACTATACTTAAAAATGTTCATTTTGGAGGTTCAAAGATTCATGGTGTGAATACTTTCAAAAATGAAGCAATTGGTGAAGTGACGGAGATCAATATTTGAGAATGAGCTACAAAAGGATTAATCCGCCCACAAGCTCTTGTTTGGTGATGAGAGATTGCCTTCACACACCAAATGTGAAGAGAAATGCCTTCACAAATGTGAAGATAGAAGGTTCATCGTCATACTTGTATAAATCAAGCCGTTTAGATGGATCAAGTATCAGCTGTGAGGTTGTGGCTGAGGGCTCCTCGGTCGTGGCGAAAATGGATCGGAAAAGATGTAAACCTTTCAAACATTTCAGACATACTTGGATTGAAGATCAAAGTGGCTTCACCAAGAATAATGATACAAATTAGAAAAAGGATCAAAGGTTAAAGATGAGATCTTTATACCGTAACAAGAGATGAGGATGGAACACAAAGGAGGTTGTGTATCTAAAGTGTAACATATAAACACCTCTTGTCTAAATGGCTAAAAGGTAGAATCTCACTCAAGATCCTTTATACTACTAATCTTTGTGTGAATCATAAGCTAGGATAACAAGCAAATGAAACAAAAGAGCCAAAGGAAAGAAAGCATTGAACTTAAAGTAATGGACTCAATCAAGGAAGGATCTATGTGTGGTGATGACTGAACGGGGGAGCCTCATTATGATGCACACACACAAAGGATCGAAGTCTCAAGAAGAGTCAAAGGAATAAAATACCTCTAACACATCATTAATACCATAGCCACATCATTGAAGCCATGAAAACTATACTCTATTTCCCTTGGTAAAGTTTTGTCCCATGAAGTTTTCTTTATCAAGGTTTTTAATGAGGTAGCTCTTTTCGGTTTCCAAACTTGGTCTTTCGTGTCCCGTCACTCAAACTTGTGGGGGAGTGTTAGAGAGAAGACCAAAACTATCAAAAGAAGACCGAATCTCGATTGTGAAAATTTTGAGTATTTCGGTGAAAATAATCAAAATTCAAAAATAGGATCACTAGAATTCTCAAGTGACTATATATCACCAAGAGAATCCAAGAAGAAGTGCAAAAATATGATCATCTCATGAAATTCCTTAATGGTGAAGAAAAATGATAAGGATGATGAGTCAAAGGCAAAAGTAATTTAAATTTGAAAAAGAATGTTTTATACTTTTGACATTTTTACTTTATGCTTTAGGACAACTTAAAACCCTTTGTATCTCTTTATTTAAATGATGTAAGAGACATCACTAAAGACTTACCCCTGAGGGGGTATTCTCCCAAATTCTCCTACTCTCTTATACTTCAAATTCTCTATTTCTCTCTATTCTCATTCGTGTTCTTCACATTTATTCTCCTAACTCCTCAAAACCATTAAACAAGGCCTTGATCTTTAACTCTCCATTCTGCAACTTTCTTTTTCCTAGGTCAGGAATCAGTAGTATGCTTTGAGCAGTTACATGAGACACAATTGTTTGGAGCCTCTATGCATTTCTTTACATTATGCCCAACCTGCTTGCAGAAAGAACACAGAGGTAGCATCCAAGGATTAGAGACAATGACCGTTTTTGTCACACCCGAGTCAAACTGAACGTTAACTGATTCTGAAAAGGGACAACACGTATCGATGAAGGTAAACAATTTTCTAACTAGACCTGCAATTTGAGCCTAATTCATCTGCGTTGTAACACTAGATGGGAACCTTCCTTAGCTCGAGCCTAATGGGAGAAAAGGTGAATTCCGGTGTGAGGGGATAATGTCGGGTTCCCAATTGTCCATGAACATTATTTGAATTTTAATACTCCACAAGCGGTGTAAGAGCACCTATTTGTGAGTTTGATTGTTCATAACCCGAACAGAAAGGCGTTGCCTTCCATCTTCGTGACTGAGATGTCACGATGTTTTTTACTCCATATACCATTGACAATTGAGCGAAGAGTTCCCTGAGAATGAGATCTACATAGCATTGGCCAATGATAAAGCTTTCCCATTGCTTCATGTGCTTGCCAATCATGGAGTTTGAGATTTTGACTTAACACTCTCGAGACTGTAGAGTGAATGAGTCACCTTTGCGAGAGAGGGTTTTGAAAATGGACTATGATGAACAACAGCTTTAGCTTAACAAATAATTACGTTTTTATTAAGAACTTCTTTTTACAAAAGACAATTCTATTGATCAATTCCTCTAGCAAACAATTGATCCTAAAAACTACTACAAATCGATAACCTAGATACGATATCTCAAAAGCCTATCTCCAAACTACAATCCTTAAGTTTTACCAACCTTGGTTTACATTTCGAGATCTCTTTTATAGGTGAAGAGCTCTTTTAGTTTGTTTCCTAATTTTTAGGATTACAACTAAATTCCCTCTACTTGGAATATGCTGATAAGATTCCTTCTTGATAATCCTTATCACATATTTGAAATTCAAGTTTCAAAAACCTTCTGATCCACGGGCTTCTCGCTTGTCTTCAACCGCTCGAACCGCGTGATCTTCAGCGAACTTCAATCTCCCCCTTTTTTTGACTTGAGTTGATAATAAGCAAACACCTGCACTTTCAAACACTTGAAAATACTTGTTGTTTCCAACAGCAGTATAGCAATTAACAACATAACAAGCAGGTACTCCAATTTAAAACGATCATAAATCCATGTTCCCACAACATTTCCAAACAGGTGCAGAATTTCATCAAGCTGATGATTGACATTGATTAACAAAAGTTTTATCAGCCTATTAGAAAATAAAATGTCACAGGTTGGCCAAAAGGTCTAGAGCTAAACAATAGCTCCCCTAAATTCTATCGTACTCCCCCTTAATCAGACACATTGAAAATTTCTTGCTCCGACTCCTGACTCTTTATTCCCCTTGCTTAATATCACACAAGTAAAAAAACTATGATTTTATCATTAACAAGCAGAGTGAGAGATCTAACCTTTGAGTGCCTTCTTGCACAAGTGTGTGATCTCTTCAGACATTACCAGAATCGTTTCCAACAGCTCCTTAGGTTTATACGCTTCCTCCGTCACAGATGACTTGGCTTTTCCTTTCTGTTTCTAAGCTTTTGCCTTGTCACTTGAGATAGACACAAAAGATGCAGGCACTTCATGTTGCTTAGCAAGCAGACGAGTGAGCAGTGATGGGTACGGAAGATAGAACTTTGATTTGGAGTCTCTTGTAGAGGCGGCTACCTTCTTGATTTGGCTAAATATCACTTTGCCAATGTTCAACGGGGTTCTCTTGATCGAAATAAGGCATGTTTGCCCACAACTCAAAAAGTATATTAATGGAGTAGTCAACAACAGATTCCAAAGATTCTAATAGACCTACATCCTTAAGAAGTTGAACTAAATCCAACTCCTGCGCATCAAACGTATATGCACATTCCACTATAAACCGCTCGTTTGAGGAGGAATATAGCTTATACCTTTGATAAGCGTCTGCGGAGCTGAAAGTTCTTTGATCAAACTCTGGAGTTATCGATTGTGAGTGAGTGAACATCGCCGTTCTGGCTATACGGCGAGACTTGCGAGACCACCAGTGCCCTCTCTTTGTTCGTCACATACTCTACGATGTTTCGTAGTGAGAATCTGGCCGCAGATACACCTTGTAAGTTCTCCATTTTCGGAATCTGATTTTTGCTTTTGACACTTAGGGTTTTTTGTTGGAAGACTGATTTAATTCTGTTTGTCGAGACTGTTGTGTTTTCCTTCTCCATCGTGGTCTACTTATATCCTGTTGAATGGGCCTGAAAATCAAAGATACGGCCCCCCTTTTTCTAATTCTTTCGAATTGAAAAGTTAATGCATACATTGAATTGATTTCAATCAACACGTCGATTCACACTTGAGAGTTTATGAAAATCAAATCGTTTCTCTTATTAATGGAACCGAGGGACCCAGATTAATCTTGACATGATGAGCACCAAATTTAAAATTCATTGTATGTACCTTTAATCATTATGCATGACATGAATTTTGTCTTGTCACATGCAGGCTGCTTCAGCTAGCTGAAATATGAGATTACCCAGCACAACTCTCTACTCAGTGAGACATGCGATCAAGTTTAAGATGTGATGACTAGACTTTCACACCATCATACCTTTATCACTTAGCTTCAACAGTATTTCGAAAAATCAAAGCGATCAGGCAGCTGGAATTTCCTTTGGAGAGTTCCCTTCTTTTTTTTAAAACCATTTTGCACTTAATGTGCAGAAAGTCTGAGTATCACTTGACTTCTCAACTCAGAGCTTTTAGCTAGTCACTGGTTTTTCTTCCTTTTTTATTTTATTTTAAACATAGTGTTGTATCAGAGCATCACTTGACTTCTCAGCATACTGATACAATGGCTCTCCTCAGCTCTTTGACCTCCTTGATCTTACCTTGATAAAGCAACATACTGATATTCACTGTGACAGTATGATGGGCAGCTATTTTCCATCAGCTCGATCAATCTTGATATCTGTCTACCCACTTTAATGTGTCTGCTAGCTTTTCTCAGATTCAACTGCTTGCAACCTTCGCTCTATAGACACCGTTTCTTTTTTAAAAACATTACTGTTAGCATTCACAGACTCCAATCGCAATCCGTAATTGAATAAACCGATTGAAGCAAAGTGGTTTAGTAAACAAATCAGCTAATTGATGTTCAGTGCTTACATGGTCAAGTTTGATCAGTTTCTCCTCAACGAGTTCTCGAATAAAATGATGACGAGTGTCTATGTGTTTGGTTCGAGAGTGTTGCACATGATTCTTAGCAATACAAATAGCACTCTGATTGTCACAAAAAACAAGTAAGGGTTTCGAGTCCATACCATAATCAGCAGCCATTTGTTTCATCCACAAGAGTTGAGTACATCAGCTTCCCATTGCAATGTATTCTGCCTCTGCAGTGGATAGTGACACACAGTTTTGTTTCTTAATGAACCATGCAATAAGATTATTTCCCATAAAGAAAAAACCTCCACTTGTACTCTTTCGATCATCTATGCTTCCAGCCCAGTCCGCGTCACAGTATCCTACAAGACTCATAGTGGTATCTTTAGTAAAAAAGATACCAAGTTTGTAAGTTCCATTTACATACCTGAGTATACATTTGGCTGCAGTAAGATGCCTTTCTTTGGGTTCAGCCTGATATCTTGCACATAGACCAACCGACAAACTTAAGTCTGGAAGACTTGCTGTGA
The DNA here is from genome assembly GCA_023374145.1 of Lepidium sativum. Classification (NCBI taxonomy): domain Eukaryota; kingdom Viridiplantae; phylum Streptophyta; class Magnoliopsida; order Brassicales; family Brassicaceae; genus Lepidium; species Lepidium sativum. The sequence goes on along the minus strand of JAKUCM010003875.1, from coordinate 24,707 downwards.
GGTATAGCAGCCCCCCGATTAAGCTTCTGTACGCCATTGTGTCAACTGATTTTCCCACCTCGTCTCTTGACAGCTTCTCGTTTGATCCCATCGGAGTTTTAGCGGACTTGCTGCTTTCCATGCCAAACTTTTTCACTAAGTTTTTTGCATATGTGCTTTGATTAACAAATATACCTTCTGACGTTTGTCTAACTTGAAGACCCAAAAAGTAGGTAAGTTCTCCGCTCATGCTCATTTCAAATTCTCGAGTCATCACCTCGACAAACTTGTCAACCATTTGTTGTCTGGTTAAGCCAAAAACAATGTCATCAACGTAGATTTGTACCACAATAAACCTTTCTTCACTTTTGAGGGTGAACAGTGTCTTGTCAACACTGCCTCATACATATTGATTATCAACCAGAAACGTTGCTAACCTCTCATACCATGCCCGAGGTGCTTGTTTAAGACCATATAGAGTTTTGTTTAGCCTGTAAACATGATTCAAATGCTTAGAATCCTGGAAGCCTTTTGGTTGTTCTACGTATACCTCTTCTTGCAGATTCCCGTTCAGAAAGGCACTCTTGATATCCATTTGATAGAGCTTAAAACCCATTTTGCATGCCATTCCATACAAAAACCGAATCGATTCCAGCTAAACTACTGGTGCAAAGGTTTCATCAAAGTTAACTCCTTCTACTTGTGAATAGCCTTGTGCAACTAGTCGAGACTTATTTATGATGACATTCCCCTCTTTGTCTATCTTGTTTTTGAAGATCCACTTTGTTCCAACTACATTTACGTTGTCAGGTCTTGGAATAAGTATCCAAACATTCAGTCTTGAGAAATTTGATAGTTCCTCTTGCATAGATTAAATCCAAAAATCATCATTTATCGCCTCTTTGTAGGTCTTAGGCTCAATCTTTGATACAAAGCAGATATTTTCAACTACATCCACAAGACTTTGACGTTGTGTCATGAATGAACATAAACTTGTGATCGTACTCCCAGCAAGCTGCTTAAAGTTGATCTGCTTCCCACGAGTAATTCTTTCCCCCTGAATCTCTCCTATAACATATGTAGGGGAGTGATTCCTATGCACTTGTGGGGTTGTTACTGTCCCGATTTCTCTTGTGGTTGCGTCGTGATCATCTGCTTCTATATCAGAGTTCTGATTGCTGTCACTGAGGTCATCAAGAGATTGAATCGTTAAACGGAACATAGATGAGTCATCGAAGACAACATTCATTGTTTCCTGTACCGTGGAGGTTCGTTTGTTGTACGCTCGGAAAGCTGTACTCGATCCTAAATAACCAAGAAATACCCCCTCGTCACTTCGTGAGTCAAATTTCCCCAAGTGATCTTTATCGTTGAGTATGTAACATATACATCCGAACACATGAAAGTAATGGACTGTTGGTGTTTTTCCCTTCCAAAGCTCATATGATGTCTTGTTGGTCCCTTTCCGTACATACACTCTATTGATAATGTAGCATGCTGTGTTGACAGCTTCAGCCCAGAACGATTTCGGTACATTGCTTCCGTATAACATCGCCCTTGCCATTTCTTGCAAGGTTCTGTTCTTCCTCTCTACTACTCCATTTTGTTGAGGTGTTCTTGGAGCTGAGAATTAATGAAGAATCCCTTGTTCAGAACAAAATTTCTTAAAGATGTCATTCTCAAATTCTCCTCCATGATCACTGCGAATGTGTTTAATGGCTTCACGTTCGTTCTTTAATTGAAGTGCTAAAAGTCTGAAGCTTTCAAACGTATCTCTTTTCTCTCTAATGAATCTGACCCATGTGTATCGACTGAAGTCATCAACAATCACCAGAATATATCTTTTTCCTGCCAGACTTTCAACTTGAATGGGACCCATTAGGTCCATATGGACAAGTTCGAGTGCGTTTTTGGACCTTACATCTGGTACTGACTTGTGTTGGGTTTTTACTTGTTTTCCTGAGTTACACGGTCCACACACAAATTCATGGTTTGGTTTAAGCTTAGGCAATCCTCTGATGATTTCCTTAGAAGCTAATTCTGCCATTGTTTTAAAATTCATGTGTCCAAGTCGTTGATGCCATATCTGAGTTTCACTCTCTAATCTAGATGTCATGCACTGAGTACATGGAACCCACATATAGCAGTCATTTGTTGTTCGAACACCTTCTAGATATACCAATCCTCGACTGTCGAATGCTCGACAAGTTATTCTTGTGAAGGTAACGTCGAGTCCTGTATCACAAAATTGACTAATACTAATCAGATTGGCTTTCAGTCCATCGACTAGATACACATCTGTCAATTATGGATCCATAGCATTTGCGGTTTGTCCTTTGGTCCGGATTTTTCCTTTGGCTCCATCACCAAAAGTTACTCTGCCAATTTTGATATTTTCCAGTCCTTGTAACGTTCCTTCTTCTCCTGTCATGTGCTTCGAGCAACCGCTGTCAAAATACCATGTTCCTTTAGTAGTTGTACAGTCAAGTTGTCTATCGGCGGTAAAGGCCACCCTACTGTAGAGATCTATCCTTTTTTACCCACATTTGTTGTCTATTTTCTCCATTGTAGGAAAATTTATGTTGTCTCCGAATTTGTTGAATCCGTTGATACCATTGGCGACATTGAGACTTCATGTGACCTTGCTTTCCGCAATATCAGCAGCGAATTGTTCTCCTCCACCTTGATTGTGGGTGAAAACTTGTTTGTCTCTCCCATCAGAGGCCTGATCTTGATTGTGTCTCTTTTAAGTATAGATCATGACTTCCATTCTGTCCGTGATTAATGTTGACAGATCTGTTTAATGAACAAATTTCTGTTCTACGACAGTGGCTCCTTTGTAGCCAAGACCTTGATTGTCCTTGTCAGTTCTTCCAATAGTTAGCAGATAGTCAAGATCTTTGGTGCCTTTGGACAACATTCTAATCTGTTTCATGTGTTCAGATAGTTGTCGTTCGAGTTCTGAATTTCTAGTCTTTGTATCCGTCAGTTCCTTTTCAGCTTTAGTCAGTTGATTTTCAATCAACTATTTTTCTGCTATTAAACGCACATTTTCTTGCTTTGTGTCAACCAGCGATTCGACAAGCAGTTTGATTTGATCTTCAGGCGAAATGTCCAGTTCATCTTCAGAGTCTGTTTCTAACGTATCCTTTTCTGCATCTTCCAACAGTTGTAGATAATCTCTGTTGGTGATTAGATTCTTCTGACTTTCACTAGTTAGATCAACTGCATGCTCAATTCCTTGTTCTACGTTTTCTTCCTCATGATCTTCTCGGTTGACGATACCAAGTCGAGCCACAAGGTGATTCAGTATATCACCATCATCATCATTTTCAGAGTCAGACTCACTCAGTGATGCAAACGCAGACTTTCCATTCATTCGAGTAGTACACTCATTTTTGGTGTGCCCATATTCTTTACATTCATAGCATTGAATTGTCATTTTTCTTTTGGCAGTAGGACATTCAGCCTTGAAGTGTCCATATCCTTGACATTCGAGACACTTCTTGTCAGATTCGCGATTGTCTCTGTCTGGTGAGACCTTGACAGAGGTTTGATACTCTCTTCTTTGTCCTCTCTCAGCTTTTCTCAAAAAGCGTTTGACTATCAGACCAACTTTTTCTTCCAAGTCCTCAGGCATTTCTTTCTCACTTGATTCTTTTACAGTGACTAGAGCTACACTATTGCCTTTGTTTGTCAGTTTGGGAGCTAGTTGCAATTCATACGCTTGCATCATTCCTACCACTTGATCGAATTTGAGTGTATCCGAGTTTTGAGATACTTCAAGAGCTGACCTATGTCCATGAAACTTTGAGGGAAGGCATCTCAGAAATTATTTACCAATTTCTTATCTTTGTACGTCTTTCCTAGAATCAGAGCTTCATGCACAAGAGATGATAATTTACTGCTGAACTCGGCAATTGTCTCTTCCTCATGCATGGTCATGTTTTCGAACTGAGACGCAAGAATATTGATACGTGTCCTTTTTACACTGCTCATTCCTTCAAATCCGACTTGAAGAATGCTCCATGCTTCTTTAGCACTTGTACACTCTTGTACCCTTTTAAACTGATTGATGTGAAGTGAACTGAAAATCGCTGATAAGGCCTTAGAATTCCATTTTGCATCAGCTTTTTCTTCAGCTGACCATTGTCTCCTGGGTTTTGGTTTGAGTGTCCCATCTTCATCTTTGATCGTTGGAGGTTCCCATCCTTCTTCAACCGCAAGCCACACATCTGAATCTATTCCCTGGATATTTGTGCCATTTGGACTTTCCAATGTCCATAGTTATCTGGATCTAGTTTGAACGTTTTAGCAACGACCACCAGCTGTTGTTGCAGATTTTCTATTTTGTTCTCCAGGACCGAACACCTGAAACACTTAACAAGGTTATGCGGTGACCCGCTCTGATACCAATTGAAAATGGACTATGATGAACAACAGCTTTAGCTTAACAAAGAATTACGTTTTTATTAAGAACTTCTTTTTACAAAAGACAATTCTAATGATCAATTCGTCTAGCAAACAATTGATCCTAAAAGCTAATTCTACAAATCGATAACCTAGATATGATATCTCAAAAGCATATCTCCAAACTACAATCCTTAAGTTCTGTCAACCTTGATTTACATTTCGAGATCTCTTTTATAGGTGAAGAGCTCTTTTTGTTTGTTTCCTAATTTTTAGGATTACAACTAAATTCCCTCTACTTGGAATATGCTGATAAGATTCATTCTTGATAATCCTTATCACATATTTGAAATTCAAGTTTCAAAAACCTTCAAAAATCTTCAACCGCTCGAACCACGTGATCTTCAGCAAATTTCAGGTTTGCAAGGATAGGTTGCACAACTTGGCCCAAGAACTAAAGGCTTCGAGAACATCAGGCTTGAGCATCAACTGTGGGGATGGAGACTGGGTGATTTCAGCAGGGGTCTTGCTCGGAGGAACCACTAGTGAGTAAATTTCTCCGTTGAGGGAGCTTTTGCCAAATTTGTAAGAGGCGGCGATGATTTAGAGGTCCTCGAGGAAAACTCCATGGGGTTTTCAGTAGCAATTGTGAATTTAACCAAGGGAGCAACTTCGATTGAGGTGACATGAGTCAGAGGATGGACTAGAGGAACATCACTTGAAGAGGGAGATGAAGAAGAGTTTTTCTTTATCGAAAAGCGATTATCCGAGGGATTTTGAACCAGATTTATGTCCCATGAGATGGGCGGGACGGAAATGAACGGCAAGGTCGAGCTTCGACACTTTTAAGAATATCGGAGAAGGGTTGAAAAATGAGTTACGACATCACAGAAAAGAGAAAAAAATAATTAATTTGTTGCGATTCACAAAAATCAGTTCATCAAAATGAACATAAATAAAGAGACTCTATCATTCGCATTGGCCATGTGTGCTATACAGGGACTTAGCTCTTCCGACTAGGATTTGTAATCGTATGAATCTTTATCATATGTAGTCTATCCAAAATTGATAACTAATTTTGTATTTTTCAATTTCTTGTTTTGGACTAAAATTTCAGTAATATTTTGTTTTTTGCCGGAGCACTTTAACATTGTATTTCTTTTGGTTAGAGAAAAATGAAAATTCATAACTATACAATAATTGAATATATGGCTTTATCTGAAGATAATAAAAACATACGATTAAAATTATATTGTTCAGAAAAACTTTCAATTCATTTGGACGGTTTGATAGGTCCCCCCAAAATGCAACTTTTCACCCATATTTATGAAGGCTTCGTCTGTCACAATATCCTCAAAACCTTCCACATTTATTGCCAATTCACTGTACGGATGCCTTTCAATGTGATACTATTTCTTCTAAATGCTTATTACTGAACCATCAAAATTATCACTAAACTGGAAAAACTTTATACATTAATACTTTATAAGGAATTACAATCCATATATAGTTCCATAATCTAGGAATCAGACTACTCCCGTGACAATATTTTATATGTAGGTAATGATTGCTACCCAAGGATAAACGATGAAATGATTAGTATATTTGTAAGCTTAATCAATCATAAAATGACATAGAACATGTAGGGATTTATGTTCAATTAATTTAACTTCACCTAATAATCATTTAATGATCTTCTTCTTGGCTATATTGTTACACTCCACTGTTTTCAATTACAACCAAAACTCTATGTGTATCTAATCTTATGGTAATTATTTTCCTTTCAAATCATTTTTGGATGGAATTTCAGGTCATACTTATATTGTTGTTGGAAGTGATCAAAGCATGAAGATAAGAGTTGTAAGAAAGCTGTGTGTAAAACGAGTCTTTTGTTGAGTCTTTTGCTATTTGCTTATTCAAATAATGTGATGATTTCGGTCAAAGTAGTTGTAGTAGAAGTGTTGTTTTGTTTCTCTGCAACTTTAGGAGTTTCAGTTATTGTAAAGGCTATAAAAATCATTTGTATTGCATTGAATAAATCAGAGTTTTCAGTATCTTCTACAGAGAGCATTTGATCTTACAAAGTGGTATCAGAGCTCGCTAGATATTGAAAATTAGAAAAGAAGCTGCAACTTCGAAACTAAAGTGAGAAAGAGAGATGGATGATGACAAAATGAAACTTCCTAAGTTTAATGGACATTGGGACCACTGGAGCGAGGTTATGGAAAATTTCTTCATAGGAAAGGGGCTGTGGAGGATCGTGGATAACGGTTTTGAAGCACCTGCAACAACCACAGTGCTGAAGACAAAGCAACGTCAACAACTTGATGATGCCAAGGCGAGTGATCACAAGGTCAAGAAATATCTATATCAGTCCATTGATAGAGTGATGTTTGAGCAGATCTTGGACAAAAAAACATCCAAGATCATATGGGACTCGATGAAGAGAAAATATGGTGGAAACGAGATAGTGAAGAAGTCTCTGTTGCAGAGATTAAGAAGAGAGTTTGAAGTTCTCGAAATGAAAGAAATTGAGAATGTAGAAGAATACTTCACTCGTGTCTTAGCAATCACAAATCAAATGAGAAGCAATGGAGAAGACATGAAGGATTCCAAGGTGGTGGAGAAGATTCGCAGGACTCTCAGTGAGAGATTCATGTACGTGGTGGTGTCCATAGAAAAGTCTAAGGAAATTGAGAACATCTCACTCGACAAATTGCAGAGCTCGTTGACAGTGCATGAGTAGAAGTTCAAAAAATCTGAGAAAGGTGATAATCATGTACTGAACATTACACATGGAAGAGGTTATGGAACGAGAGGCAGAGGCAGAGAATGAGGCCGAGGGAGGATTGATATACCTCGGTTTATACCGACTTATAGCTTACTAATTCATATGTTTTCTTTAGTCTTTGTTATGCTTTTAGAGTCCTCTCAGGTACAAAACGCAAGGATTCTTTGAAATCCACATGCTGAGCAAGATTGGAGCTTAACTTTGGATTTTTTCACTATGAGATAAAGGATCGATCGATCAACACCAAGATCGATCGATCACAACATTAAAAGAGAAAACTATGCTCGACCCATTGATCGACTTCTCATGCCTGACACGATCGACCTCCATCCATCTACTGCACGATCCACTGCACGACCGAGCACTCAGAGATCGATCAAGCTATTTAAGAAGAAGTTACACACGATCCTTTGCACGATTTGGAAGCTTCACGATCAAATGAAGAAACATTGATCGATTAAGTAGTTGAAGGATCGATCGATCAATGACCCTGCGAAGCGAAAACCAGATTTCCTTATTTTTGTACCAGTTTGGTTTACTCTATATATTAGGTCAAAAACACGTTTTTAGGAGTTTAGTTTTTTAGATCGAAAAAAGGTTACAGACTTTTGTTGTAACCTAGAGGAGAAGATTTCGGATCTCTACACCATTGGAGAAGAATTCCTAACCCTCTATTCTATCTTTTTTGAGTTTTCAATGAATTTCTTTACAATTGCTTGCTTGTTCTTTATCCCCATATATGAGTAGTTCATAGTCAAGTTTAAGATATTCTAAAGATCTTAAGGGACATAAGGGTGAGGAACAAATAGGTTTTAAATATGGAATCTCAGCCTAGAAACATGGTTAATGCTTAGATTAGAGTAGCTAACTAAATTATGATCTTAGGTTACTTATTATCCCAGAAGTTTAATAAGAACCAGAACCTTTCTAGGTGAGCAACTCCTTCACTACCAACGAGAGTTGATGCTAGGTTGGATTGTGGACACTTGAGAACTGTTAATATTGCATGTTCTAGAACCAACGAGAGTTAGGATCTTTAGAATCTAAGCATATTGATTATCGCTGCGAGAGTAGGTTAGTCAATTGTTATTTCCGAGTCGAGAACGGAACTGTACTTTCCTGAATAGATTCCTCATCCTAACCTTGATTTCCTTATGAATTCCCTAAGCTTGATGTTTTCTAGATATTGTTTACATTAAATTTCTTAGTTACAATCGATACCAATCAAAAATCCATCGACTTAGCTCTAGTTAAATAATTCAATTGTTAGTGTGATAATTGGTCTTCGTGGATTCGATCCCTAAATACTATTTCATTTGTTGTGCACTTGCAGTACGATATAGTGTTTAAACTCGTATTATCAAGTTTTTGGCGCCGTTGCCGGGGACCAATAACATTACCTTTCGATTATGTATTGAGGTAGAGACTAAGACACCTTTGTTTACCTTTTTTTTTTATTCCTTTGTTTTGTTTTTCAGGTTTGATCTTATAATGGCTGATAGAGAGGAAAGCATAGCTGATTCCACGAGTCAGGAAGCTACATTAGAGCAGTTAAAGCGAGAGATTGAAGAGCTGAAACGGGAAAGAGATGCTAGATGAAATAGAAACTCCTCACAACTACTATCAATGTCAATCTGCGATTTCTGTTAGTATACATGAGGGTTGCATTGATCATGAGTTGAGTTCGCCTTTGATAGCATTGGTTAGACAGTTTACCTTTCACGGTTTCCCTGCTGAAAACCCTATAGATCATCTCGAAAACTTCGAGGAAATCTGTAGTACAACAGCACCTAGAGGAATCCCTGAGGACTATGCTAAGTGCAAACTTTTCAAGTTTTCTTTGGAAGGAAAGGGTACCAAATGACTTCAGTCTTTACCAGCAGGATCGTTAACTTCATGGGAACAAGTTAGAAACAAGTTTATGGATCACTTCTTTACCCAAGAAAAGACTGCTAAGTTGAAGAACCAGATTTCAAACTTGCATCTAAGAGATGATGCGTCTTTTGGAGAAGCATGGGATATGTTGAAAGGATATAGAAGGGATTGTAAACACCATGGTTTCAGCAATGAACAAGTTCTGAACTTCTTCTATAGCGGATTGAGTTGGAGTTTCAAGAAGCTACTTAATGCTTCGAGCAAGGGAGATTTCACTACAAACACGAGTGAGAGTGTTTTCTGACTGATTGAGAATTTGGCTGTGAGTACAAGAGATTTACGGGATCACAAAGAATCTTCATCTAAGATGGATAAAATCGCACGGATAGGTGAGAAGTTGGATCAGTTCATAGCTTCAAGTGAGTTTAAGAGAAAGTCTGTTAAGCTTTGTTCATCAGAGAAGAAACCTAATCTTCAGGACCATCAATCTGAAGTACTTTATCTACTGACGAGATTTAAGCTTTATTGGAACAGGTCATTCAGGGACAATCTAGGACTACATTTGAAATCAATAATCAGATGGGAGTGATGTACTCGGAGTTGATTTCCATGATTGATTATGTTATGTCTAGAATGGAAAACACGACCTTTCCTCTGGGTTCAAATGATGATCATCAAGCTTGTAATGATGTTATGTTGAGAAGTGGTAAGGAGCTTGAAACAAACTTCCAAAAACCGAGAAAAGAGAGAGTAGTAGTCGATGTAGAGGATGATAGAGCTGAAGAGATTTATGAGGAAACAACCACACATACGCCAATATCAGAGCAGCTTCCAGCACCTGAGAGGGAACCATCGCCAGCATCCATACCTCGTAAGCAATCAGCAGCACCTGAGAGAACATACATACCAGTACCACCATATCTCATCCCACCAAAGAAGTCTAAAAAGGATTTGGAGAACACCAAGTGTAAGGAGTTATTATCAGATTTGTCTATTCGGTTACCTTATGTTGATGCCTTGCAGATGATACCTTCACTTAAGAACTATGTCAAAAGCCTAGTGACAAACAAGTTCATAGGAGAAGAAAGAGTGATGATGATTACACAAGATTACAGTTCTAGACTTCAAAATCGGCTCCCTAAGAAACAAGAAGATCCTAGGCGATTTGACCTTTGCACGTTCATTGTGTGATCTAGGCTCTAGTGTAAACCTAATTCTATATTATGTAGCCTTAAGGTTAGGATTCTCAGACTTCAAGCAAATAAAGATCTCTCTTATCTTTGCAGACCGTTCAATGAAATTTCCAGTGGGTATTCTCAAGGATCTTGATGTCGAAGTTGGGAATGCATTTGTACCAACATATTTTGTAGTGCTGAAACTAGAGGAAGAACTTAAGGATCCTCTCATCTTAGGTCGACCTTTTCTTAGAACAGTAAGTGCTATGATTGATGTCAAGGATGGAAGAATCGATCTACAACTAGGGGATATGAAGATGAGATTTGAGATGGACAAGATGTTGAAGAAACCGATGTTGAATGACATGACTTTTTCTGTTGATACTTCTGAAGAAATTGAAGAAGAATTGAATGAAGAGATATTTGTTGAGGACCCTCTTGAGCTGGCACTTACGAGGATAGAGTCTGAATTTGGGTTTGCAAACGACGAAGCAACAAGTTATGCTAGAATGATGGACTCGTGTAAGCAGATTGAGGAGATGATTACCTATGCAGTTTTAGATCCTCCAAAACCGTCCATACGTTCAGCCTTGACCGATCCTTGGAGTGAGTTAAAAGCTCCCACAGTTGAGCTTAAGACTCTCCCAGCAGGGCTAAGGTATGTGTTTCTCGGTCCTAATTCTACTTATCCTGTAATCGTTAATGCTAAGTTGAATGGTTCTGAAATGGAAACGCTTATTAGAGAAATTCGAAAGTATCATAGAGCTATAGGTTATTCATTAGATGATACTCCTGGTATTTCACCTAACTTATGCATGCATATGATACATCTGATTGATGAGTCTAAGAGTTTTATAGAGAACCAAAGGAGATTAAATCTGAATCTAAAATAAGTTGTCAAGAAAGAGATAATGAAACTGTTAGAAGCAGGGATCATATATCATATATGCGATAGTAATTGGGTTAGTTCTGTCAATGTTGTACCTAAGAAAGGAGACATTACTGTAGTCAAGAATGAGAATAATAAATTGATACCTACTAGAACTGTCACAGGTCATAGGATGTATATTGATTTCAGAACTTTAAATTTCTCTACTAAGAAGGATCATTTTCCTATGCCCTTCATGAATCAAATGCTTCAGAGATTGGCTAACCATTCTTAATATTGCTTTTTAGACAGTTATTCAGGTTTCTTTCAGATTCTCATTCATCCCGACGATCAGGAAAATACGACTTTTACATGTCCCTATGGTACATTTGCATATCGCAGAATCCCATTTGGATTATGTAATGCTCCAGCTATTTTTCAAAGATGCATGATGTCGATTTTCACTGAGATGATTGAGGATATTATGGAAGTTTTTATGGATGACTTTTCTCTGTATAGTTCTTCTTTCTCTGGTCGTCTTTCTAATCTTTGCAGGATTCTTCAACGTTGTCAAGACAAGCATCTAGTGCTCGATTGGGAGAAGTGTCACTTCATGGTTACAGAGGAGATTGTACTCGGTCACAAGATATCAGGAAAAGGAATCGAAGTTGACAAGGGGAAGATCGAAATAATGACAAGATTAAAATCGCCAACCACGGTCAAAGAGATCAGAAGTTTTCTCGGTCATGCCGGTTTCTACAGGAGATTTATTAAGGATTTCTCGAAGATAGCCAGACCACTCACTCAATTGCTATGCAAGGATGTTAAGTTTGAGTGTACCAAAGAATGTGGGGAAGCTTTTCTGACCTTGAAAGGAGCTTTAGTTAGTGCACCAATAGTTCAGCCACCAGATTTGGAATTACCTTTTGAGATTATGTGTGATGCGAGTGACTATGCAGTTGGAGCTGTTTTGGGGCAGAGAAAAGATAAGAAGTTGCATGTAATCTACTATGCTAGCCGAACACTTGATGATGCTAACGGAAGTATGCAACTACAGAAAAAGAATTGTTGGCTATCATTTTTGCCTTTGAGAAGTTCAAATCTTATCTTGTCGTTTCTAAAGTTATTGTACACATTGATCATGCTGCTCTTAAGTATCTCCTTTCCAATAAAGATGTTAAGCCTAGGCTGCTTCGTTGGGTGGTTTTGCTGCAAGAGTTTGATATTGAGATCAAAGACAAAAGAGGCGTAAATAATGGAGTTGCAAACCACCTTTCGAGATTACGAATTGATGATTTTGTTCCCCTTGATGACAACTTACGGGAAAAGCAAGTTTATCGTATACAATCTGCCTCTAAAGCTCGTCAGTTGCCTACTGATCCTCCTCGTGTTCCATGCACTCCATTGTTTGCCGATTTTGCCAACTATCTCGCTGCAGATGTTAGCCCTCCTGAGTTTCATGGTTACAGAAAGAAGAAGTTTCTAAGGGATGTCAGACGATACTACTGGGATGCTCCATACTTTTACAAACAATGCTCTGATGGCATTTTCGGAAGATGTGTTTCTGAAAACGAGATTCCTGGTATATTGTTTCATTGTCATGGTTCTTTATATGCAGGTCACTTTGCTACCTTCAAGACTGTCGCAAAAGTTCTTCAATCAGGTTTCTGGTGGCCTATGATGTTTTGTGACACATACTCCTTTGTTTCATCATGTGACTCTTGTCAGCGACAAGGTAACATAAGTATAAGAAATGAGATGCCACAGAACTTCATTCTCGAGGTTGAGGTGTTTGATGTTTGGGGAATCGATTTCATGGGACCTTTCCCTATCTCTTTTGGGAACCAATACATACTTGTTGTTGTAGATTATGTATCTAAGTGGGTTGAAGCAATAGGTAGTCCAACCAATGACACCAAAGTGGTTATGAAGATGTTCAAGCATATCGTATTTCCTAGGTTTGGTGTTCCAAGGATTGTGATTAGTGATGGTGGTTCTCATTTCATTAACCAAACGTTTAACAATCTGCTGAAAAGGTATTGAGTTCACCACAAGGTTGCTACACTATATCACCCTCAAACAAGTGGTCAGGTTGAAGTTTCTAATCGAGAGATCAAGAGCATTCTGCAGAAAACCGTTTGTCCAACAAGGAAAGATTGGTCGACTAAGTTGGATGATGTTCTTTGGGCTTACATAACCGCTTTCAAAACATCATTAGGAACAACTCCGTTCCATCTGCTGTATACTAATTCTTGTCACTTCCAGTCGAGCTCGAATACAAGGCTAATTGGGCTATCAAGCATCTCAACTATGACATCAAATCTGCCTCGGAAAGACGATCACTGTAGATACATGAACTTGAATTTACAAAGAACGAACAAAGGTCGCACATGAAAAATGTATCCTTAACAGAAATTTTGCTCCAAATGATAAAGTTTGTTTAACTCTCGTTTAAAACTCTTTCCTGGTAAGCTTAGGTCAAGGTGGTCCGGTTTTTTCACCATCAAGGAATTAAGATCGTATGGGGCTGTGCTTCAGCTCAACGAAAAGGGAGAAGAAATTGTAGTTAATAGACATCGCCTTAAACCATATTTTGATACTCCTGACAAAGTCAATGAAGATTTCATCTCTTTGACTGATATAACTCCCCCATAGCATCTCTTTTAGTCAAGCTATCGACTTTAAACAAGCGGTGAGTGGGAGGCAACCTACTAAGAGGTTAGTTTTTGCTTTATTTTTTGTTGGTTTTAAGTCAAAGTTGTCTTTTGTTTTCAGGAAACGCGATACGAGAGCACTGTCCGATCGATCCACACAAAGATCGATCGTGCAACAGAGGATGAGAAAAACCGCACGATCTGTTGACCAATTTTAGCTTGTTCCATCCCTTGATCTCCATGGTTCGATCGATCTAAGGTTGCTCGATCGATCCATACCTCTAGGTGCGTTTTCTAAATCCCAAGGCAATTTTCAATTACTTCTTTTGATTACTTTCATTCTTCCTCTCACTAATATTCACACTGGGACGGTGTGAAGTAAGTCTGGGGGAGAACCCTTTGTTTGCTAATGAAGTTTCTTTCTTTTGTTTTGTTTTTGAGTCGAACATTGTTTTAGATAAGCTTTTGTCGGTTTAGGAACTATGATTTCTGAGGAATGGTACATTTCATATGGGTTTAAGCTGCCATTTGTCTGATTTCTGATGAGCATTGTTGACTATTAGAAAACTCATAGATTCATCAGTTGTTCGTCTTTTCACCACTTCCTCTCGATTGTTTCGAAAATCTGGTATCAAACTTAACCTGATTTAATTTTCTTGTCTAGAGAGTTGGTATACATTAGATCGGATTATCAGTCTCAGTTTTGAGAACCTTTCCCAAAGTTTGGTTTATTTTTCTCAAATTTTGGTGCACTTTAAGTTTCAACAATTGAAGTAAACCTAGGGTAAAAGTTTATCAATGACGCGGCTTGTTTTTAAGGTGAACTGGACGGTTCCGAGGATACATCCAATGACGTAATCATTTTTACCTTACTAACTTGCTTACTGAGAGAAACTCCAATGAAGCTACTCATATTATACACCTTTGAATTTGCAAGAGGAAAAACTACCGATAAGAAAATACAATGATACCCTAGAAAAGTAGGGAGAAATCGGTTTGAAAAGAAAGGAATAAGAGGAAAGGAACCACAGTATTGATGATACTTAGTATCGAGAATGAGTTCATGTTTCTTTTGATCGATATTCTCTGGATAAGAACGCACTTAGACTCATAAGACGTCGGTATCGTGATCTAGAACTTTTGGGTCTGATTTTGGAGTTAGGATGAACTAGTTGTTAAGTCTGGGGGAAGTATAAGGTGGTCTCTCTCTCGTCGAATGAATCGAGTATTCTTTGCTTAGGTTCAGAGGTGTTAAATTCCTATGAAGAATGAGTTCTTGAGTTTGTATCTTTCTTTTAGATTCCGGTGTATTTGCTTGAGGAAAAGCAAAAAGCCAAGTCTGGGGGAATTGATATACCTTGTTTATACCGACTTATAGCTTACTAATTAATATGTTTTCTTTAGTCTTTGTTGTGCTTTTAGAGTCCTCTCAGGTACAATACGCAATGATACTTTGGATTCCACATGCTAAGCAAAATTGAAGCTTAACTATGGATTTTCCACTATGAGATAAAGGATCGATCGATCAACACCAAGATCGATCGATCACAACTTTAAAAGAGAAAACTACGGTCGATCCATTGATCAACTTCTCATGCCTGACACGATCGACCTCCATCCATCTATATCGTGCGCACGATCCACTGCACGACCAAGCACTCAGAGATCGATCGAGCTATATAAGAAGAAGTTACGCACGATCATTTGCACGATTTGGAAGCTTCACGATCGAATGAAGAAACATTGATCGATCGAGCAGTTGAAGGATCGATCGATCAACGACCCTGCGAAGCGAAAACCATATTTCCTTATTTTAATACCAGTTCGGTTTACTCTATATATTAGGTCAAAAACACATTTTTAGGAGTTTAGTTTTTTAGATCGAAAAAAGGTTACAGACTTTTGTTGTAACCTAAAGGAGAAGATTTTGGATCTCTACACCATTGGAAAAGAATTTCTAACCCTCTATTCGATCTTTTTTGAGTTTTCAATGAATTTCTTTACAATTTCTTGCTTGTTCTTTATTCCCATATCTGAGTAGTTCATAGTCAAGTTTAGGGTATTCTAAAGATCTTAAGGGACATAAGGGTGAGAAACAAATAGGTTTTAAATATGGAATCTCAGCCTAGAAACATGGTTAATGCTTAGATTAGAGTAGCTAACTAATTTATGATCTTAGGTTACTTATTATCCTAGAAGTTTAATAAGAATCAGAACCTTTCTAGGTGAGCAACTCCTTCACTACAAACGAGAGTTGATGCTAGGTTGGGTTGTGGACACTTAAGAACTGTTAATACTACATGGTTAGAATTCTAGAACCAACGAGAGTTACGATCTCTAGAATCTAAGCATAGCGATTATCGGTGCGAGAGTAGGTTAGTCAATTGTTATTTCCGAGTCGAGAACGGAACTGAACTTTCCTGAATAGATTCCTCATCCTAACCTTGATTTCCTTATGAATTCCCTAAGCTTGATGTTTTCTAGATATTGTTTAATTTAAATTTCTTAGTTACAATCGATTCCAATCAAAACATCCATTGACTTAGCTCTAGTTAAATAATTCAATTGTTAGTGTGATAATTGGTCTTCGTGGATTCGATTCCTAAATACTATTTTGTTTGTTGTGCACTTGCAGTAAGATATATGGTTAAAACTTGTGTTATCAAGGATGTTTATCGATAAAATCACAGTGGAGTGCTATAAGTGTCATCGTCTCGGACATTTTCGAAACGAATGTCCAAAGTGGGAAGAAGAAGCAAATTTTGCAGACAAGGAAGAGGAGATGTTGTTAATGGCGTCTGTTGAGGAGATTGAAGAAGACACTGAATCAAACATGGAGATGCTACTGATGACGTACATTGGAGATCAAGAAAAAATGAGGAAGAAGGCTTCATTTCCTAACTCAGGTTGTTTAAACCATATGAGTGGAAATCAAGAACTATTTTCAAACATGAATGCAGAGTTCAATCACTCTGTGAAGCTTGGGAACAATAAGATATTGGAGGTCAAATGAAAAGGAAACGTGAAGTTAGTCCTTAACGGTGATGTATACACTATCAGTGAAGTGTACCACATCCCTGAGCTAAAAAACAATCTATTGAGCATGGGACAGCTTCAAGAGAAAGATGTGATAGTCATCATACGGAAGGGAGCTTGCAAGTTGTATCATGATGAGAATGAGCTAATTGCAGAGAGCAAGATGAGCATAAACAAGATGTTTATGTTGTATGATCAAATCGATGATGGAGCAGAACCAAGACAGCAAAGATGTCTGCAAACTTTTATAGAAGACGTGTCAAAACTCTGGGATGAGTGCTATGGGGATCTAAGTTACACGGGCATGAAGACTTTTTCAAAGTAAGAAAATGGTATGTGGCCTCCCAAGTTTTGATGCACAAATCTGTTTACTTTTCAAGATTGTTTGGTGGGAAAGCAATCAAAAAATCATATTCCTAAGAAAAGCACGTGGAGAGGTAAAGGAAATCTTGAGCTTATACATTCCAACATTTGCGGTCCGATCAGCCCCATCACCACAAGTGGAAAGAGGTACGTAATGGGCTTCATTGATGATCACAGCAGAAAGGGATGAGCTTACTTCATGAAGGAGAAATCATAAGAATTTGATTTGTTCAAAACGTTTAAGAAAAAGGTCGAGATGGAGACAGAAGAAAAGATCAAATGCTTAAGAACAAATCATGGAGGAGAATACACGTCGACAAAGTTCTCTGAGTTCTGTAAGGAGGAAGGAATTTGCAGGCAGCTGACCACGACATACACCCCTCAACAGAACGGTGTTTCAGAGAGAAAAAACTACACCGTTATGAACATGGTCAGGTCCATGCTCTCGATGAGAAAGGTACCAAAGATATTTTGGGCACAAGCTATTAACTGGGCTTTCTACATCTTAAACTGTTGTCCCACTCATTTAGTAAAAGACGTAACTCCTCAAGAAGCCTGGACTGGTGTCAAGCCGAATGTGGAGCATCTCAGAGTATGGGGAAGCTTGGCACATGTTCACATTCCTAATGAGAAGCGAGGGAAGTTTTATGATAAGAGCACTGCTTATATACTGTTTGGCTTCTCAGAAGTATCAAAGGGTTACAAGTTGTATAATCCTAAAACCAAGAAGATCACAATAAGCAAAAATGTGATATTTGAGGAAACAAAAGGATGGGTCAGGAAAAAAGATCAAAAGCTTCATGAGTCTGATCTATCATGGAATGATGATGATCATATTTGAGAAGAAAGCGATGAAGAAGTTGCAGGAGAGGAAGCTAACGATGAAGAGCAACCCACAAAAGAAACTCAAGCTGAGACCCTAGCAATTATCAGGGAGGGTCGAGTTATAAGACGACCATAATACCTGAGTGATTACATCACCGGAATTGAAGTTGATGATGATGAAGAGGAAGTCAATATGGTAGAGGTAAATTCATCTGATCCTTCTACATTTGAGGAAGCAGAGAAAAGCCTCAAGTGAAGAGAAGCCATGGATTAGGAGATACATTCGACTGAAAAAAAAATCAAACATGGGAGCTTATAGAGTTAATTGAAGAAGCAAAGTGCATCAGAGTTAAGTGGATTTACAAGACAAAGCTTAATGAACTCAGAGAAGTGAGTAAGTTTAAGGCATGCTTAGTGGCAAAAGGTTACTCTCAAGAACATTGGATTGGTTACATAGAAATGTATACACCAATTGTTCGAATGGACATTATCAAAACCATTTTGTCAACTTCAGCAAGGAAAGCTTGGGATATCTATCAGTAAGATGTCAAGTCAGCCTTTCTCCATGGATTTCTAGAAGAAGACGTTTATATACATCAACCTAAGGGGTATAAGGTCAGAGGCGAAGAAGACAAGGTTTACAAACTCCATAAGGCACTCTACAGTTTAAAACAAGCGCCTAGAGATTGGTTTAGCCGAATTGAAGAGTATGTTGTCAAGGAAGGTTTTGAAAAATCTCATAATGAAGAAACTCTGTTCCACAAGACAAACAATCATGGTAACTCTCTATATGTTAGTGTTTATGTTGACGATCTGATTTACATTGGAGATGATGTTTCCAATGATGGAAAATTTCAAGAAGTTAATGATGAAAGAGTTTGACATGACGGATTTTGGGAAGATCCAATATTTCCTCGGGATTGAAGTGTTGCAGACACCCCATGGGATTCACATTTCTCATGAAAAGTATGCTCTTGAGGTTTTGAAGCATCTTGACATGGAGAACTGCAACTCCGTATGCAGTCCAATGGTACTTGCGAGCAAGTTGGACTTAGATGATGGAGGAGAATGAGTAGATGAAACTTTCTACAAACAAATAATAAGAAGTTTCATGTAGATCACCACCACTCGACCATCTGTAGTTTTCTGTAAGTATTCTCAGTTGATATATGTCTAAGCCAACATCACTTTATTTGCAAGCTGCCAAACGGGTTATGAGATATCTGAGAGGTACTATGGACTTTGGAATATTGTACAAGACGGGAGGAACAAGATAAGTATCAGTTTATATTGACATTGATTTGCTGGAGACTTTGATAGCAGAAATAGTACATCTGGATATGTGTTTCTTATGGATTGAGCTGCAGTGGCATGGTTATCTAAAAAAAAACCGATTGTTGCTCTCTCTACTACATAGGCTGAATATGTGGCTGCATCCGTCTGTGCTTGTCATGGATCTTGGAAGAGTTGGGGCACAAAGTGGAAGGAAGCACAACTATTCTCTGCAACAATACCTCAACCATCAAGTTGCTGTTTTTCATGGAAGATGTAAACACATTGGAGTTCGATTTCATTTCCTACGTGATCTTGTCAAAGAAGGAGTCATAAGTCTCGAGTATTGTGGTACAAGTGAACAAGTGGCAGATATTTTCACGAAGACATTGAAGCGTGAAACTTTTGAAGAATTAAGGATCAAGCTTGGAGTTTGCTCAATCACTGATAAGCTGCAACTTGAGATTCAACTCTAGCTTAGGGAAGGTTTGTTGGAAGTGATCAACGCAAAAAAATAAGAGTTGTAAGAAAGTCGTGTGTGAAACGTCTTTTGTTGAGTCTTTTGTTATTTGCTTATTTAAATAATGTCTGATGATTTCAGTCAAAATAGTTACAGTAGAAGTGTTGTTCCGTTTCTCTGCAGTGTTTTAGGAGTTTCAGTTGTTGTAAAGGCTATAAAAGTCATTCGTATTGTATTGAATAAATCAGAGTTTTTAGTATCTTTTACAGAGAGCATTTGATCTTACAATTGTTTTATAGGTTAGATCAATTTTTTATTGTTCAAAGATGTCTAGTTCAAAAAATTTAGACTTCCGATGTCAAGTCCTACACATGAAATGAGTATGTCAAAAATCTAGTCTTATATCGGTTAAATTTATGATACTTAGACAATATAGAAGTGTATTAATATTAGACAATATAGAAGTGTGATGATATTGTTTTCTTTAACCAAGTTACGAGTCAAAACTAAAAAGTAGAATGGAAATTTATAGAAAAACCAAATAGGTAAAATAGAAGATGCAGAATGGAAGGAAGAAAAGAAAGGTAGTGAAGGAAAACGAGTGAGAAGTCGTTCTCTGAAGGAGCAGGTCGGTGCTGCCATTGTCCTTTCTTCTTCCTCCTTCATTTATTGTTTCTCCACTTTCCTCTTCTTTTTTATTATTCTTTTTTCTTCTTGGCAAATTTTAATTTTTTAATAAAGTTTGTGATTGAGAGTGACTTAATTAGATTTTCATACAAATAAAAAATGTTTATGAGATGATATTTTTACCCCTAATTTCATTTAATATTCAACTTGGTGATATGTCTTTCTTTGTTGTCATTTTCCTAAGCTAAAATTTTATTATAAAAGTTTATAAAATTCAAGTTTGATACAGACACATATTAAATACAAAGAGACAAAGACGGGCAATGGACCCTCTTGTCATTTGATTGACATATATACACAGATAATACTCTAAAAGAAATGGGACAAACAGTCATCAATATACATTTTAGTGATTTGTTGTTTCACCTAATTATACAAAGTTTAGTGTCATATTTACTGTATGTTACTAGCCCCTAGTTCTCAACAAATTGAACTATTATTTTATACACTAGTCCTCTTACACACACAGAGCAGTACCATTTCTGCTCCTTAAGTGATTTAACTTTACTCAATTTACTTACATGAAATAGTGTCGCGTATAATGATATTTATCGCAGACAGATTAATAATATACTAAATTGACAGGGCCAATAATATTGTTTTGCGACGCAGAGGAACAGAATTATAAAATAAATAGACCGACTTGGGCAATAATTAACTGGAAATAGTAAAAAATAACAATTTTTGAGAAGATAAAAAAAGAGTCACAGAAATACGAACAGAGCTATAATTATAGACCTCCTGAGAAGAAAATAATAAATATTAAGAAAATAAATATAGTACAGAAAGTATATATAATAAGGATTAAATAAAGGATAGGCTTAGGTAAGCCTAAGAAAGTACAGCAGGTTTTTTGCATTATTGGATGAAACATTTGTTTCAAAATGTATAGATTTAATAAATAATAAAAATAAAAGAATAGGGATTGTGTAAGGTTTTAGGGTAAAAGAATGACTTGGGAGATATAACATAAGATCGTGTGGGCAGTTAATATTTAGAGAAGAAGATAGATACTGTAGTACGTTTGCATTTATTATACTTTTATTTTTATTTACCTGATCTTTTTGTACCATTCTACGCACGTGTCACCGCCGACATCTGCTCTTTTCTACTGTGATATTTATTTTATTTTTATTTTTTCAGATATTTATAAATTATTAATATCAGTGATATGAGTTAAATTATTATTTGGCTTGTTTTCATTATTTATTCAAGATTTTTTAAATAAATTTAGAGACTTTGTCTAAAACTATTTTGAAAAGAGCATTTTCAAAGTATGTTTATAGACTTTAACAAAACATAAAATGTTTATATAGGCATTATTTAGTATTTTAAATTTCAAAAAGTACACTTTATATCAATAATTATACCATAATTTCCAAAACTTACTAAACAAGTGAATTTATAGTCATTTTATATGATTTCTATTTTTTAATTATTGGTTTTGTAATATTTTTCTGTTTTTATATACCTAATTCTCTAAACATTTATTATAAGTGTTTTTTTTAAATATGTTAGAAATCTTTGTATGTATATTGATTCTTTAATTAGTATATACAAAGTAGTGAACTCAAATTTTGTTATACTTAACTTAAATAATTTAGACTATATATGAAACACTGTTAATTTAATAGTTACTTTTTATGAAAAAACTTTATCATTTATTGATAAGAAAAAACTTCAAAATGAAAGACGTTTAGTTAGCTAGAAAATCATTAAAATCAGAAGTCTTGTTCAGTTGAGTTTGGTCATTTTCTTGAGATTGTTTTCCAATAGAATATTTTTCTAACAATAGTTGTGAATTGAGACAGTTAACGAAACATCTCATAAACCATATTTTTTCACACAAAAATGTAGCTGATTAACGAACATGTTAGTCTTGACGACAACAAAATAAAATGGAAAATTGTGGTATTATAAAAATTGTTAAGCAGAAAATACAAACAAAGACCAAGCAAAAAAGTGGACCACCTAAAAAATGCAATCTCTAAACGCAAACTCTTTTTATTACTTTGTTTTTGTCAGAAGTTAAACTGATAATGCTTGGTTCACAAATCCTTTTTGGTCGAATATAACTCTTCATTAGAAATTCAAGTAGTTAATACATCCAGAATGAAGAAGCAGCAATACATTGATGCTAAGTTACACCATTTCTTGAAATTGAACTTCACTTAAAAGAATAGTAAAAATGAACAAATAATTTCTCCAACAGTTATTTTTTTGTTCAAAACAGTTTTAAAATGTAAAAAAAAAAAAGATATAACTGTTGAGATATGAAAAACAAAGTGGTTAAGGAAAGCAAATGGGATCTCATCAGGTCGAATGTGTATAAAATAATAAAAATAAAAGTTTTTCTGACTCATGAATGTATAATGATATGCTTACACCCGCACGCATAAACCTCTGCCATTTTTACTGCTCACTCTTTCCTTTTTCACACTTTATTTTCTCATAACCCTAAAACCTATATTTAAATTACATTATATATTTTACATTTTTTGATATCTGAAAAAACTTCAGTTTTTGCTAAAGAAAAACGTCAATTAATCACATATTACATTTCAAGGTAGACAAAGTAACTATAATAGTGCACTTTTACCAAAAGAATAGTGGATTGATCCATTGACTAATCGAGATGTCAACTTGTGATTAACGAAAGATCATAACTTAACATCACATTGTCTCAATCAAAACTCCAAAAATCCATATGAATTTGGCTGAGCATATGTGAACGCCAAAAGTCTTTTTTACATTTTAGAAATGTTATATTAAGTAATTATTACTATTTGCAAATAAGCAAGAAAGAGACTCCTGAAAGCATCCCAGGTGAGAGAGCAAAAAGCAGCCTCTGTTCCCTGAATTTCACAGCCTTATCATCAATGCTCCTCTAACCTCAAACACTCAAAATCCACACATCTATACATACACTTCTGCTTACACCCAAATCTCTTTCTTTTCTATGTAGATTTAGGCCTATTACTCAAACTGGAACCTAAATCTAAATTCGATTTAAACTAAGAAGAATCAAAATTGAATCAAGTCCGACAAAATATATAAATAGATATCTGAAAATTGAATCCAACTCTAAATTAAAACCAAATAAATATCCATTATGTTGTATTAAATTTTAGCTTTTTAGATTTTTTGATTAAGTCTTTATTAGTTTTGAATTTCTTAAAAATTAAGATAAAAATATACGAACTTAAATTATATATAAACCAAACCCGATCCAAAAAATTACATGAATAAATAATAGCTTAACAAAAATTTGAAATTCAAAAAAGCCCTATCCAAACCCAAATATGTACCAGAATTCCCATGGACTACTCTCTCTCCCACTCTCTTCGATTAATGTGCAATTTTGTATATAAATATATAACCTTGCACACAATGAGGTTATACTTCACATCACCTTTTATATCATTGCTCTTCTTGTATCTTCCTTTTAGTGTCTTCTCAAACAAAAGTCTATTTTCTGTTATTTAACTATGATGCTTGCTGTTGAAGATGTATTGAGTGAACTCGCCGGAGAAGAAAGAAACGAGAGAGGACTACCACCTGGTTTTCGATTTCACCCTACCGACGAAGAACTCATTACCTTCTACTTAGCTTCCAAAATCTTCCATGGAGATCTTTGCGGTATTCACATTACAGAAGTTGATCTTAATCGTTGTGAACCTTGGGAACTTCCTGGTAATATATTTATCTCTTCTTTTAAGTTAAGTTTAACGCTAGTTGCATTTATTTGGGTCTTTGTTCGTCTTTTTTTTGGTACTCTAGTATATCGGTTTATTACATTGTTGTAATGTGTCATCGTCTTTTATATAGTTTTCTAGTGTTTTAATGTTTTGAAATGTTTGTATATGAAGAAATGGCGAAAATGGGAGAAAGAGAATGGTACTTTTATAGTCTAAGAGATCGAAAATATCCAACGGGTTTAAGGACTAATAGAGCAACTACTGCTGGTTATTGGAAAGCCACCGGAAAAGATAAAGAGATATTTTCGGGCGGCGGCGAAGGACCTCTTGTCGGAATGAAGAAGACCTTAGTGTTCTATAAAGGCAGAGCTCCACGTGGTCTTAAGACTAAATGGGTTATGCATGAGTATCGTTTTGAAACTGACCATTCACACCGTCACACGTGCAAGGTAAATCACAAAAAACAATTAAAAATTTTAAACTTAAATTATTTAATAAAAAAATAACTCTATACTAATTTTATTTATTTATTTAAATATATAGTAATATTCACACGTGCGTTTATTTATATATTTTTTTGCATTTATGAATAGAAATGTGTATCTCTCTCTCTC
>JAKUCM010003874.1:0-35896 GCA_023374145.1 Lepidium sativum | reverse complement strand
CTCTGTTTCTTCTCCTGATTGTCACCACTTGATCCGACCAATTGATAGCATAATCATAAAATTCAATGGCTGCAACTCGTACCTTGTTGAGCTCGAAATAATCTTGACAATAAAAACTGAGTTCAATCTTTTTCTCCCATTCGAGATAGGCATCTGGATCGTTCTTTCCTTGAAATGATGAAATTTTCAGCTTAAGTCCCCTTAAATTATCTCCAACCCGACTCTTTCTTCTATAGCTCGTCTAGGTCTCCTTCGACTCGAGTTAGATGAGTGTTTATCTCGACCATAGTAGTCAACACCGCCTCTTTATACTTCCGCCGGTGTTGGATCTCCTTGTACGTTAGGTATCTGAGGTTTTTGCCCTAAGTGTTATCTCATTTTGAACTTGATCCAAACGTTCATTGACTGCCTCCATCTCAACTCTCAAGCAAAGCTTGAATTTGGAGATTTGAAATTCTTTGTATTTGCTCACCCTCCGAAATGTCGTTATTGTCGTTTGACATACTTAGAACCTGTAAAAATATATTTGTTAATAGGAAAATGCCTCACAATATCTCAAGTGTTTGACGCACAAGTATTTCCATCAAATTATTGACTTTTCTCTCAAATGTTCTCACAACCTTACGCCTTTTTCCTCTCTTTTTTGAATCTCAAAATGTTCTTATAGAACTAATCAAACACTCTTTGATTTGATTTCCCCAAGGGTCAATGAACTTACAAGTATCACACAACTCAAGTATTAGAGAGATCTTGGTACACAAACAAACAACGAACATGATTTTTTTTTTTTGTTTTCTTTTTGTTTTCTTTTTTTTAGATATTCCTTTTTCTTGCTTTTTTCTTCTTTAATTAATTAAGAAGAAAATATGAAAAGATAGAAGTTGGAAAGATAGAAGATGAAAATATAGAAGATGAAGAGATAAAAGATGAAAAGATAGAAGTTGGAAAGGTAGAAGAATGAAAAGATAGAAGATGAATAGATATAAAATGAAATGATTAACTAACTTGGAAGTGTGCTCTGATACCAAATGACACGTAATCCCGAAGCAATCGTCACTCCAAGTTGTAAGGATAGTCCTTGATCTTGAAATAACTTGAGTAACCCCCACCTTAGGTATATCAAACCTAAGAGTGTTGTTGTTTCAACTCGCCTTCAATTAAGCAAGGGTGGTGGAACATGAAATATTGACTCGAGTAGCCCCCACCTTTAGTATATTAAACCAAAGATTGTTGCTGTTTCGACTCGCCCCCTTCACGCCAATGGCTAGGAATGACCACACAAATGTGATGGAAATCACCTTATAAACTAGTTTGATCCCTAGGATATGACACACCAAAAAGATCAAAAAGTTCACAAAGAACAAAAGACAATCACTCTCAAACTTATGATAAAACGTTAGATCCTCACAAATGAGAATTACATGAGTTTATAAAGAAAAGAAAAGACTCATTAGATTCCTCTAAACTTATTGAATGTCTTAAAGATGAAGAGTAAAGACTATTAAGTAAATGACAAGTAAATGTCACAATTTATTATGACTTGAATGAGAAGGACTCTTGAACTTTTGGTCTCCAAGATATCTTTTAGTCTTCCAAATTCGTCACTATTCATGGGCTGGACTTTAAGACTTGATTTAGGACTCCTCTTGGACTTGTAGAAGGCTCAAAGTGGTTGGACTTGACAAGTATAAAGTCCAATGGATTCATTATGTTGTTTTATGTCCAAACCTCTCTCGTGAGCTTCATTGCTTAGCTCCAAGTTTTCCTTAACTTCCTTGTTGTTTTTCATGATCATATCAATTAGGGTGACTTTTCTGTTACCGTTGGAGTGGACCTCTGTATAAGAGAGATCCGTTGGAGGCACGGAGACCCAAGGGATCACGTGAAGAGGGAAGATGCGCCCTCGAGATCCATCTCGCCTTGGGACTGATGGAAGACTCTCCTCTTCTTTCATCTTATAGACTTATTTGTTGTTTAGTGAATTTCCTTTATTTGGGCAAAGCCCTAGCATTGTATAGCCTATATATATGTGTGTATAACCTTAGTGAATTAAGTAAGAAATAAGATTTCTTCTTCTCCATTCTCGCCTACTCTCTCTCAATCTCTCTCAAATTAATCCCCCTTATTCTCTTGAAAATCAACATGGTATTAGAGCAATAAGCTCTTGAGATCTTATTGATTTCGTCAAGCTCTTAAAACTCTCATTCTTAAAATCCGAATCTATATTCTCCAATAGAAAATTCCAAAAACTTTGGTGTTCATGTCACTCTTAAAGGTGTGAACTATGTTTTGTGGTCAAGAACAGTAAAATCTTTCTTGAACGGCCTACTTTGGAGCCATGTTGATGTAGAGCTCCAATTAGGTCGGTCCATGCAGCCGAAAAAGCTAAGGAAGGTGATGGAAGCAAGGCGGCGGAAGCTATGGCGGTGGATGAGGAGAAATGGTACCAAGACGACCAAGTGGTTCTTGTTTTCTTTCAAGCTCCATTGACTCCTCCATTCATGAAACTTACTCATATTGTGAAAGTGCTAAACATCA
Source organism: Lepidium sativum (assembly GCA_023374145.1). Classification (NCBI taxonomy): domain Eukaryota; kingdom Viridiplantae; phylum Streptophyta; class Magnoliopsida; order Brassicales; family Brassicaceae; genus Lepidium; species Lepidium sativum. Next base: position 33,358 of record JAKUCM010003874.1, on the reverse strand, counting down.
TTGGGATACACTCAAAAAGGTGTATGGAAGTCTCTCTAATCTCAGCCGAGTGTATGAAGTCAAGAAGGAGCTAAGTGAACTCAAGCAAGATGACGTGGAATTTACCAAGTGGTTCGGGAAGTATCGATCCCTTTGGGCCGATCTTGAAATTCTAAGGCCAACAAAGGTGGATCAAAAGATTTTGGGTGAAAGGATAAAACAAAACAAGGTCTTTGGACTCATGATGAACATAAATCCGATCTACAAAGACCTAGTTCTTCACCTTTTAAGATCGGATAAGCTCCCTAGTTTGGAAGAAGTTTGTGGTGTTATCCAAAGGGAGCAAGGAAACCGAGGACTCCTTGGTGGAAAAGGAGAGCTTATCATGGCAAATAAGGTAGCCTACCGGAATGAGGAAAGGAAAGTATGGGTATGTGACCACTGCAAGAAGGGGCACTCTAGGGATTGATGTTGGATCCTCCATCCGCACCTCAAGCAAAATCGTTGAGAACAAAACAAAGGCAAAGCCAACATAGCTCACGGCGAAGAGGGTGGTCCAAGGTCCGAGGAAACATCCACTCCACAAGTAATGATTGTAGCAAAAGCGATGGTCGTGACACATGAGGATTATGGGAAGAAGTCCGACCTAGCCGAGCTAATCAAATCCATCAACGCACTAAAAGAGTCCAATAACTCATCTTTTGTCTCAAAATTGAATAAACCATTAATTGTGGATTCCGGGGCTACTCACCATATGATTAGCAATATGAATCTTCTTGAAAACATTGAACCGACTCTAGGTAGTGTTGAAATTAAAAATGCAACTAGGGTCCTTATTAAGGGTATAGGCAACTTACGGATTTCAATAAACATTCTAGTGCCTTTTATATGCCGGAATTTACATCCAATATATTGAGTGTAAATAAAACTGTTTGTAATCTAAATTGCAAAGCTATTTTTGATCCTAACAAAATGTATTTTCAGGATATTGAGACAAACAAAATCCTTGGAGAAGGAACTTCCAAGAACGGATTGTATCACTTAGGGAGTAATCCAAATTTATCATGCTTTTCTAGTAGTAATGTTATTGGCAATGTTTTGTAGCACGCTCAGCTTGGGCATTCCCATGGCCGAGCTTTAAGTTTATTATTACCTAATGTTTCGTTTAAGAATGATTAGTGTGAAGCTTGTATACTTGGTAAACATTGCAAGTCGGTGTTTTCCAAGTCTTCAACATTTTATGAAAATTGCTTTGAATTGATTCACTTGGATGTTCGGTCTTCACCATATGAGTCTAGGGAAAACCATAGATACTTTGTTACATTTATAGACGAAAAATCCAAATACACTTGGTTAACTCTACTACCATCTAAAGATAGGGTGCTAGAAGCGTTTATAAATTTTGAAAGCTATGTGACTAACCAATATAATGCAAATATCAAAATTTTGAGGCCAAACAATGGAGGTGAGTACACAAGCAATTTATTCAAACACGCCCTAGCAAAACACATAATTATTCACCAAACAAGTTGCCTATACACCCCTCAACAAAATGGTGTAGGCGAAAGAAAGAATAGACACTTAATGGAGGTATCACGGGCCATGATGTTCCATAAAAATGTTCCCAAGAAGTTTTGGGGAGATGCGGTTGTCATGACATGCTATGTGATCAAACCGAACTCCAACAAGAGTGCTCAAAGATAGCACACCGTTCGAGGTACTCAACCAAACCAAGCCCCATGTTAACCATTTACGCGTTTTTGGATGTGTTGGTTTTGTTTTAGTTCCCGGAGATTTGAGAAACAAACTTGAGGCCAAGAGCACCAAAAGAATGTTTATTGGATATTCAACACCCCAAAAAGGATACAAGTGTGATGTACCCGAAACAAGAAAGGTGCTTGTGTCAAAAGATGTCAAATTCCTTGAGACTAAAGGATATTATAATGTGAAGAATTGGGAAGAAGTTCGGGGGCTGTCACAATCATGTTCGGATCGGGCCGCAACACTAAAAAGGCTGCTTGAACAAATTGGGATTCCGGAACGGATGCTCCCTGATATCACTCCTACCGCACAGCATGGCGCTTCCACCTTATCGAAGGGCGCTCCAGGTACACCCGGGTGTGTTCTCGATAACCCCTAGGGTACCCTCGTCCACCGAACAGCAGGGGGCTTCCACTCTATCGGAGTGTGCTTCCACCCTATCGGAGGACGCTTCCACTGTATCTGAGGGCACCTCTACCGTTCCCAGTGACCTCGATGATGCTCCGGTGTATACCTTCCAGGGCGCTCCCGATGAATCCGAAGGCGCTCCCTATGAACATGAAGGTGCTCCAAGTGACCCTACCGAACGTCTCGCGAAACCCCTCATGACTGTTCCAGCTCCCGTCCTGTGCCAAAGCCAATAGATTCGGAAGGATCCATCCAACTGGATAAATTCCCGGGCCTATTACAACAACAATGCGGTCTCTCATCCCAACACCCTTACATGTAATCTAGCCACAATACCACTTGAACAAAAGGCCTTCATGAACACGCTTGATCAACATTTTGTACCCAAGACGTATGAAGAGGCAAATGAATACTAAGTTTGGTGTGATGCTGTAAATGAGGAACATGCCGCCATGGAGAGAAATCACACATGGGAAGAAGCTACCCTACCTCAAGGCAAACGACCCGTCTCATCTAGATGGCTCTTCATGATCAAGTTCAAAAGTGATGGTCAAATTGAAAGGCATAAATCTCGACTTGTGGCTCGAGGTTTCACGCAAACCTACGGTGAAGACTACCATGACACATTTGCTCTGGTGGCTAAACTACACACGCTGCGAGTGGTTCTTTCCTTAGCCACTTATCTTGATTGGGAATTATGGCAAATGGATATCAAAAATTCATTCCTTCAAGGCGAGCTTGAGGATAAAGTTTATATGTACACTCCGTCGGGTCTTGAACATATTATAGCATCTGGGAATGTTCTCCGGCTTCGAAAGCCATCTATGGACTCAAGCAATCTCCATGCGCGTGATATCATAATTTGAGTCATACACTCCGCGATAGAGCATTTCACAAATCTGAGGCCAATCACACCCTATTCGCTCTCTGAGGTCTGAAAGGTATGGTCGTCATCCTTATATATGTAGATAATATTATCATTACCGGTGACAACAAAGATGGGATACTTGGAATCAAAAACCACCTTAAATCTGTCTTTGACATCAAGGACCTTGGTTCGATGAAGTATTTACTTGGGATAGTTGTTTGCCAAAGCAAAGATGGCATCTTTATATCCCAACGGAAATATGCACTTGATCTTTTACTTGATTGTGATATAGATACCAAGGTAGCTCGGAACATCTTGATTATGCCTACCAAGCAACGCACAAGGGAGGGAATAGCGATGACCCTCCATTTGAAGTTATTCACCAATACCGAAAGATGGTGGGAAAATTAAACTATCTTACCATCATACGTCTGAACCTATGTTACGTTGTTAACCAAGCAAGCCAACATATGCAAGTTCCGAAGACAATTCTTTGGAAAATGGTGGATCGAGTACTAAGATACATAAAAGGGACTCCGGAACAAGGTATATGGATGGGGAGAAATGAAGACACGACACTTGTGGGATATTGTATTGCGGATTGGTCGGAGATAGAAAATACTACAAGTCCACTACCAGATATTGCACGTTCCTTAGAGGAAATCTAGTAACTTGGAAAAGCAAGAAGAAAAAAGTAGTATCATGCTCAAGTGCGGAAGCTGAATATAGATCGATTCGGAAACTCACAGATGAACTCATATGATTGAAAGCACTACTCAAAGATTTGGGAGTGGAGATCAAAGAACCAATCACAATGCATTGTGACAACCAAGCAGCTATACACATTGCATCAAAATCGGTGTTTCACGAGTGAACAAAACACATTGAAGTTGACTACCACAAGGTTCGAGAAAATGTGGAAGAAGGGGTCATCTAACCTTGCGATACAAGAAGCGCATATCAACTTGCAGACATATTTACAAAACCCACAAGTCTTAAAGTATGTGAGAGTATATACTCAAAATTTGGGCTTATCAATCTGCCCAAAACGTAAAAATGAACCATACACTTTTTCTTCTATATGTTTTTATCCCAGTTGGGGTTTACACTAAAAGTTATAATGAGGTGGGGAGTTAAAATCTTCAAGCTTTATCCTCATATCATATGGTTCAAGCATGAGTGGGAATATTGACTTAATTGACAAGGAAGAAGAAGACATGTGATTGAAGGTAATAGAAGAGGGTCATTGGTCTGTACAAGCAACTAACCGATGTAATGGATAGTTAAGAAGGGACAAGAGTGGCTAAGTCTTCATTAGTCACAAAGGCACCGTTGGAGTGGACCGCTGGATAAGAGAGATCTGTTGGAGGCGCAGAGACCCAAGGGATCACGTGAAGAGGGAAGATGCGCCTCGAGATCCGTCTCGCCTTGGGACTGATGGAAGACTCTCCTCTTCTTTCCTCTTATAGACTGTTGTTTTGTTGTTTAGTGAATTGTCTTTATTTAGGCAAAGCCATAGCATTGTATAGCCTATATATATATGTGTATAACCTTAGTGAATTAAGTAAGAAAGAAAGATTTATTCTTCTTCATTCTCGCCTACTCTCTCTCAGTCTCTCTCAAATTAATCCCCTTAGTCTCTTGAAAATCAACAATATATAGTAAAATACTAATAATATACAAACAAGTAACTCACTTTTTTGTATATCTTTTAATTTGTCATAACATGATTTTTAATATCAATTATCTCTTCGCACTATAATTGTCGTTATAATATTTGAATTGTCAATCTAATCGAGTACAACTACTAACAATTAAGAAAAAATCAAAACAATCTAATTCAGACTAATTAATAATGGTTTAGTAATCTATCAACCTAAACGAGCAGTTTAAACACGAGTAAAACAGTAGTTGAACATAACAAAAATATAAATCAGGTGGTAGAAAAAATAGAGTAAACTTGCAATAAAAAAAGAAAATAAAGCGAGGCAGAACACTAATCAAATAGATGAGAAGACGGGTTCCTAAAGATTGAGAGTCATGGATTATTGGATCACTTAAATGTACTAAGCTGCTTAAGAAAACTTAAACAGAGCGCATTTCTAGGCAGTAAGTTCATATAATATTGAATCCACTCTCGTGGCAAACAAACTCAGCGAAGCTATCAACAGACCTTATCATCATAGACGAGTGTATACAAGGGAGTGTGGGAGTTTGGTGGATTTTTGCAAAATATTTCTTTTTGACTCGACCTGTTATGTCGAGTTAGCACATTATCCACCAGATTAAAATTTATGCCCTTTTTTGATCAGTTCGCATTTCTACCTAATGCAGCTTCCTGAAATTCAAAAGTAAACCCAATGAAACAAAAGAAAGTTCACAAAAACGTAATTAAAATATTTACAAGGATACCATGGGATTTCCTCTCAAGTGAACTTGTTTAAAGTCATTGAGCTTAACTTTCACACCCATCAGAGGTGGGGTGGTTTATCAAAAGAAACAGAGGTTCTCTTGGGAATAGTCTCATCAGCTTGATAAAGCTTCACCCTTTATAGTAAAATATGATCATTCTTTGTTGACCAAAGTGATGGCTCCATAGGGTAAACTTCATTGACTCATAATGGACCAGACCATCTTGACTTTAATTTTCCAGGGAACAGCTTAAGCCTTAAGTTGAACGGAAACACTTGTTCACCAGCTGTGATCCGCTTGAGTGTAATTTTCTTATCATGAAAAAGCTTTAGTTCTTTCCTGGTAAATTTTTGAGCTCTCATAAGCATCAAGTATGATCTTTTCCAATTCATGCACGTCAATGAGCCTTGTTTCTTTAGCAATCTTGAGATCGAAATTCAAAAACTTTGTTTCCCACATCGCTTTGTACTTTATCTCAACCGACTAATAACATGATTCCCAACACAACTAATGAAATGGTGTTCTTCCAATTAGAGTTTTGAAAGTTGTTCTGTAAGCCCACAATGTGTCATCCAACTTGACTGCCCAATCTCGCTTTGAAACTCCCACAACTCCGGCTAGGATAGCTTTGATATCTTTGTTTGAGACTTCCACTTGACCGGTCGTCTGTGGATCATAAGGTGTAGCTAGATTATGCTTAACTCTATGTTTCTTCAGCAGATTCTCAAACAACTTGTCAATGAAGTGGGAACCTCCATCATTTAACACCACTCTAGGCATTCCAATATTGGAAAGATGATGCTCTTAAACAGCTTCAACACAACTTTGGCATCATTAGTGGGACAAGCTATAACTTCAACCCACTTGGAAACATAATCCACCGCGACGAAAATGTAGCAGTTTCCATAAGATGGTGGTTAAATGGTCCCATGAATTCAATTCTGCAACAGTCAAATATTTCAACCTGCAGAATTGGGTTTTGCAGCATTTCGTTTTGTTTGCTAATATTCTCCATTCTTTGGCACACATCACATTTGGAGATAAAAGGTTGAGTATCTCTAAACATAATTAACCGCCGTACACCAGATTGTAGAATTTTCTGCACTGTCTTGAATGTTGTAAATTGATCGTCGTATGTTGACCCATGACAATGCTCCAAGACACCGTGAACCTCTTCTTTTGCAATGCACCTTCTGAACAAACCATCAAATTCCTTCTTATAAAGATAAGGTTCATCCCAGAAGTAGTGATTCACATCTCTCAAGAATTTTTTCCTCTGATAGGAATTCAAACTCTTAGGTACTTCACCAACAACAAGATAGTTGATCAAATATGCATCCCAAGGTAAAGTAGCTCCAACGAGCTTAACATTGATTTGGCAACAATTTTCCACTTCTACAGGTCATGAGCTGCTCCTCTTGCATTAAATCATTAATAGGGATCGAGTCCTCTATCATCATTCGTGATAGGTGATCAACCACTCTATTCTCCACTCCAGGTTTGTCCACTACTTCCATGTCAAATTCTTTGAAATCCTAAATGTAGTAGTCTAAAAACCCAAATGGCAACGACGCCAAATTGATAACATGATTTTTAATATCAATTATCCCTTCACATTGTCATTGTTGTTAGAACACTTGAAGGGTCAATCCAATCGAGTGCAACTAGTAACAATTAAGACAAAATCAGAATAATCTAATTCAGGCCAATCAATAGCGGTTTAGTAATATATCAATTTAAATAAACAATTTAAACAAGAGTAATCAGTAGTTGAACATAATAGAAATATAAAGCATGCAGTAGAAAATAGATGAAGTAGACTTGCAGTAAAAACAAAAAATAAAGTGAGGCAGAATATTAATCAAACAAATGATAAAGGGGGTTCTTGAGGAGTGGGAGTCATGAATTAGTGGATCACATAAATCTAGTAAGATGCTTAACAAAACTCAAACAGAACAGATCTCTAACAGTAAGTTCATATAATATTGAATCTCTCGTGGCAAATAAACTCAGCGAAACTGTCAACATACCCTATCGTCACAAGCGTTTAACAACCAAACTGGTATGAAGAATTAACTCACTTTAACCGATAAACACCTTAGACAATTGATACCTTGAGCTAAGAGTGTGAATCTCTGAAGTTGGTTCGATCATACATTATATCAACCACCTATCGGGTGCTAGAATGTCTAAGAACATATTTCACTTGATCAAGGTGAAATAAGTATGAACAACACCAAAACATAAGAGATCTAAGCTATTATAATCTTAAGCAACCTAGAAAATCTAAGATCCACACTGGTATATCTCATAAAGTAAACAAAAACATCATAAATCACAGTAGACAACATCCACAATAAGTTGTGAACAAGATGATGAACAATACTAAAAGTAAACAAAAATTGCAATAGAAAATAATAAGACTTAAGTTTGCTCTAAAATACAAAGTAGATAAACGGTTCAAAAGTGTTCTTGCATAAAATCTAGGTTTTTCTCTTTCGGCCAGCACCAAAATTATTTATAGTGAATTTAGCTAAAAACCTAAAATAACTTGGCATATTCGCTAAAGTGGCCCATCAAGTTGATTGGTAATAGGATCCACTCGAACGGTGACTGAAGTTGGAGGTCGAGTCGTTGCTCAAGTAGGAGGTTGAGTTGGACATTGCGGCGGCCGAGTCAGACGTGGTGGCGGTCGAGTTGTCGCTTGAGTTTACATCCGTTTCCTTCTGATGCTCCAAATTGATCATCAAATGTTCTTTTAGGTACCTAATTAGGATCCCAATACAAAATGTATGCATATGCTTATGAAAGTGATCATAAATATGAAAATGAGCTAGAAAGACTATGAATTAGTGAAAACACTAGATGAATCAATGCAAAATGGATGGTAAATGACTCTTGAAACTAGTTAGAAATGTATACATATCAATTTGGGGAGAAACATTGCCACAACTGCTCCAATTGGTTGTTTCTTTGGTTGGAAAAACACCTTGTGGATTATGTCTGAGTTTCACAGTCTTTGATAAATCCAATTTTAGACGACCAAGTGTAATCTTGAATATTTTCCAAATATCCAGTAAATGGTTTATCTTCCTCTCTTTGAATTTCATTGTTCATAACATATTCAAAAACTTTTGTGAGATTTGATGTGTAGCAGTCGTGACCTTCCTTTATCATTTGTCTTCGTCTCACCGGATCGACAAAATCAATCAATATTTGAGGAAACCACTTTACAAATAGTTAGATAGTTAAAGTTCCTTAACTATAACATCATTTCTCAGAAAAATATAAAAAGACATAATAGATGTAAGCATAAAGATGCAGAGCATTTTAGAAGATTACATAAATATTTACCATTTTGAAAAGAGGTTCAACTATTTCCCAATCGTATAGTCTAGACTTTCATATATTTTCTAATGTAGCCAAATCAATAATTTTATAGAAAAATATCATACAATTCTATGAAAAACACAAAACAATCAAACAAAGAAAGAAACATTTTGTCTCAAAAATTGAGAGGTTGGAATTATTACATGACTTACAATGGATGAAGAATCCTTTACCTTTCCACGTACAACTTCATATATTTTTTTGTGGTTTGATTAATTTTTTGAGTCTATATAGAGCTTCTTTTGTAAGAAGATGTCAATAATTAACCTTGTTTTTGAAAAGTTTGATGACCAGGCGAATATTCTTCGCATGACACTGTAAAACCTGAGGACATCATCGTGTGGCTCATGCAATTTTTGTACAAAATAAACATATTTCATCTATATATTGTTTTGAATAACTTTTTTGTAATTACACACTAACACTAACTTTAATTTGTATATTGGAATGACATACACCACACACTATGATCAAATACCAAAGTTGTTCGTTGATTAATCAGAAAAGTTATTTGTCATGATGGATCTTCCTCTTCTTCACCCCTGTTAATAACTTTGGATAGCTGAACCTTCGACAAAGTATTATTGGTTTGCTAAAATACTTGCTAATTTTGATAACAACTTCTTCACCAGGTGTGGAATATAAATAAGGACGAGATCTATCAGATCTTTATGTAGCTTTTATATCTTGATGATCGTGTAAATGAAGAAATAGAGATTGAGAGGAACAAAGAGACGTGAGAATATAGGTGAAGATTTGTATATTTTCTTGTTGGGGGTTGTACATGATTTACAAATATATATATATATATGTACACAAAAGTAGCCTTAGAAAAGAGAAAAGGAAACTAAGTCTTTGGCAACTAGTAATGGGCCTCTCTTCTATACATGAGATATAATTTATTCTAACATTCTCCCTCAACCTTAGTTTGTAATTGGTGAAGGATTAAGCTTGCTAGTTGCCTCATTAAAAACCTACTCATGGAAAACCCAATGGGATAAAACCATGTAGTAGGAAAAAAGAGTGCATATGAAGAAGTGACCCTTCACGGTGTGTATAAGTCTATGAGTCCGAGTTTCTCATGTATAAACTTGCAGATTCTTGAGTTTGTTGCTTTAGTGAAGCCATATGCAAGTTGGTCAGAGCTTCTAGTATAGGTTGGCAATATAATCCCCATGTCGGCTTTCTCACGGATGTGATAACAATCTACTTCAATATGTTTTGTCCTCTCATGAAATACTGAGTTTGAGGCAATGTGTATTACGGCTTAATCATCACAATGTAGAGTGATTGGCGTATCCGACCCCACAAATAGGTCCTTTAATAGCACTTTCAACCATATAAGCTCGTCCGTTGTGTTGGCCATTGCTCGATATTCTACTTCAGCACTTGATCTCGACACCACTTTCTGTTTCTTACTCTTCCAAGTTACAAGGTTACCTCCACGAAAAGTGCAATATCCTGTTGTTGACTTTCTATCTGTTTTGTCTCGAGCCCAATCAGCATCACAATATCCCACAATGGTTGTATTCTTTTTGTTACCCATCCAGATTCCTTTGCCAGGACCTCCTTTTAAGTAACGCAAAATCTGATCTACCATGTGCCAATGATGCATCTTAGGAGCTTGCATATGTTGTGAAACCTGATTCACAACAAAGCTAATATCAGGTTGGGTAATAGTTAAGTAAATAAGCTTACCTACTAGACGTTGATATCGTCCAATGTCTTCAAGTGGCTCTGTCTCACGCTTGTCTTTGTAGTTCTCCTCTATTGGCGTTTTTGCAGCCTTAGTTCCAAGTTTTCTTGCATCACTTAACAAGTCAAGTGTGTACTTCCTTTGAGATAAGAAGCTGCCTTCGTCTGTTCGACAATTTCTATTCCTAGGAAGTACGTTAGTTTTACTAGATCCTTAATATCAAAAACACTCTAAAGGGTGTCTTTATTCTCTTGGATTCTGGCCTTGTCATTACATGATATGATTATATCATCAACATAAATCAATATCACAATGATACCTTTATCTGTATTAATAGTGAAGAAAGTGTGGTCAGCGTCTAATCGTTTGAATCCTTTTTCACGAAGGGTGCTATTGAGTTTGTGGTACCATGTTCTTGGAGATTGTTTGAGACCATAAATCGTCTTCTTCAACTTAAGAACATTTCCTGGTCCAATCAAGTTTTCTAGATCTGGTGGAGGTGACAGATAGATTTCTTTGTCTAGTTCTCCTTGTAAGAATGTGTTCTTGACATCCATCTGATATAGCTCCCAATCAAGGTTAGTGGCTAATGAAATAACAACTCTTACCGTGTGAAATTAGGCAACTGGTGCAAAGGTGGTATTGTAGTCAAATCTGTACGTTTGTGTGTATCCTTTAGCAACAAGACGTGCCTTATATCTTTCTATCTCGCCATTACTTTAGTATTTTAACGTGCACACCCATCTTGAGCCTACAACTTTCTTACCATCGGCAAGGTTGCTGTCATCCCATGTGTTGTTTCTCTTCATAGCTTCTATTTCTTTATTAATGGCATCCGCAAATTCTTTGATCTTTATAGCTTCTTTATATGTCTTTGGTATGTAGTCCTGATCAATTTTGCTCAAAAACACTTGGTGAGTTATAGGAACATGAGCTTGATAACATACCTCTTGAATTGGGTGTGCTTGAGCTTTATTGTTATAGAGGAATCTTTTGTCTATTAGATTGGATGGATCCATTTTTGTTCTGGTGTTGCGTCTCAAAGGTAGAGTTTCGATATTCTTGATATTTTCTTCTTCCTCATATTTTGAGTCATCTTCATGATTGTTGTTTGAATTATCATCAAGGTTCAAGTTATTTTTTTCACTCTCCACCATTTTCTCCTGTTGTTGACCATCCTCTTGAATTTCTCTCTCATAATACGCCCCATCAGAAGCATCATCAATAGGTGATGATTCTTGTGTAGTCTGATATGAGTCTGGTTGTTGCTTGTATTTTCCATCCTTTATCTGGTTACTCTCTGTTGAACTTGAGTTTATGTTCTCAAGAAGCTTACGTAGGTTCTCGGCAAGGCTAGTGGATGAGTGAGAGAGATCTTTCAATGTTTCCCAATTATCTTAGCCTCTAGATCATAACACTTGTAGCCTTTTTGAGTAGATGAGTATCCAATGAACATGCACATTACACTTTTTGGTTGAAGCTTGTTTCTTTGGTTGTCACCTACATGTACATAACACACACAACCAAATACCAATAAATGGTTAATAATTAGTTTAATATTACTCAATACCTCATATGGAGTGGCATCTGCAAGACATTTGGTTGGGAGTCTGTTAATCAAGTATTGGGTAGTCATTGCAGCATCTCCCCAATATGCCTCAGGGACGGTGCAATGGAACATCATTGCTCTTGAAACTTCCATTAGATGTTTATTCTTTCTTTCAGCGACCCCATTTTGTTGTGGTGTGTATGGACAACTTGTTTGATGGACAAATTGTATCCATTTCTTTTAGCGACTCATTACTCATATACTCTCCTCCATTATATGTTTAAAAAATATTAACTTTGGCATTATACTGGTTAGTGACATAGTTATAGAATTTCACAAACGCATCAAACACACGGCCCTTTGAGGGTAAAAGAGTTAGCCAAGTGAATTTAAATTTTTTGTCGATAAAGGTCACGAAAAACTTATGACAATCACGAGTTATGCATGGTGTAGTCCAAACTTTCGAATGAATCAAATGGATACAATTTTCATAGGTAGTATTCGATGTAGGGAAAATCGATGTGCAATGCTTTCCTAGGATACAAGCTTCACAATCATCATGCTTATATGAGACATTTGGAACCAAAAGCTCTAGTGCACATGTGTGAGGGTGTCCAATCCTAGCATGCCATATTGCATTATTACAAAACATAATAGAACTAAAACTAGAAACATCAAGCTTATTCAAAGAACTAGTATTTAAACTTTGTAAGACATAAACGTCATCTTTTGTAACTCCCTCTCCAAGCTTCTTTCTTGTCTCAATATCCTGAAAACAAATTTTGGGAGGATCGAAGATAGTCTTGCAATTTAGATCATTTGTGGCCTTTCTAATAGACAACAACTTTGAAGTAAAATTAGGCATATAGAAAGCTTGAGAAGTTCTATCGAATAGTTTCAAATCTCCTACACCTTTAACCGGTATCTACAATAAGAGATTTTAAGGCTTTGGGAGTTAAGAGAGTACCAGAATATTTCATGGTTGAAAGAGATTTGATTAGAGTTTCAAGTTCAGCATTTGTCACTATGTCGTTGATGTTGAAGTTGGAGGTCAAAGCTCTCTCCTTTCTAAAACGTGCTTGTTTTAGATGAGGGTTAAGTAACCAACATTTCTCTTTTAGGTGACCCTTCTTCCTGCAGTGATCACAAAAAATTATTTTCTTATCATCACACGAAATGTCCCTTTGTTTACAAGGATAAGATCTTCTTTCTGTCCAAAAAGTCCAAGAGAGCCTTCTTCTTTTTGAATCTGCATACAAACATCGTTAAGAGATGGAAGGTGTTATGCCCTAAGGACGTGTCTGATGAGTCCATTGAAGGTTGAGTTGAGCGTGACGAGCAGCCCGAAAACTTGGTCTTGATCCCGCCTTTCTTGTATAAGAGTCAGATCTATAGTCGGTGGTCGAAGAGCTTCCATCTCGGCCCATAGGCTTCTAAATTCCCCAAAATGTTCTTTGACGCTTTTCTCATCTTGAGACAAATTGTTGGAGCACGTTTGACTTCAAACACACAACTAAGGTTTGACACATTTCCAAACACGAGAGTAAGAGTAGGCGTTTAGGATTGAATGCTCAAGGGAATTTTGAATAATTGAGAGCACCAATTGGTCTTCTTGGAACCATTTCCCATCATCTTCGACTATCATTTTTTCAGCATCTTTAAAGGTAGATTCTTCACCTTTGGAGCCGAGATCAGACTTCTTCTTGTCAGTTATGTGAGCCCACAATCTTCGACTACAAAGAGCAGTCTTCGTGGTTCGAGACTAGAGAAGGTAATTGTTTCCTTTGAGAATGACTGGTAGAGCAATCACTTTCGAATTCTCCATTGCAGAATTTTGGTTGGCGGAAGCGATTAAGATAATAAGAGAAAGAGAATTGAAAAGTAAGTGGAGCAATGCTCTGATACCATGAAGAAATATAGATTGAGACACTACAAGAGAACACGTCGTTTACAATTCCTAAATTCGTTCCTAATTCGTTGTTAACTCACTTTACAACGAATTATGGACGCCACGTGTTTAGTCATGTCATGCGCGTCGTAAGACAAAAGGAGTTGTAAAAGCATCATAAAATTTAACAACTCCCGTTTCGCGATGTTAAGACGTCGTAAAGGTAACATCGTAAAAACAGCGTAACATATGCTAGCATTGTAAAGGTGATGTTAAAGAAAACGTCGTAAGTGTATTGTATATTTAGCAACTAACTGACAACGCCATGTTTACAACTAATTAGATTCGAAATCTTTTACAATGAATTAGAGTCGAAATGTTTTACAACGAATTAAAGTCGAAACATTTTACAACTCGCTAAAGATGAAACTTTTACAACAAATTAAAGACGAAATGTTTTACAACTACTTAAGGACGAATATTTTACAACTAATTAGGGACGTTAATTTACAGTTTTTGCCAACGAATTAGGGACAAATAATTGTTTTAATTTTTTAATTAAAAATATACCATTAAAATTTTTGTAATTTAATAAATTTATGAATTAAATTAATTAAAATAAAATATGATATTAGAACATGTTTACAAAATTAATTAAATTTACAAAATATTTATCTTAAGAGTTCATCGAACATATCCGTACTACGGTCGTCTTGATCTTCAGCAACTCGTTCGTTCAAATTGACTTTGACATTCTCCATAGGCCTGATCCCAAGGTTCCGACGTCTACCCTCCAAAGTCTCTGTTGCATTGGGATTGCCCGCAACAAAAATATCCATCATGGACTCCATTGCTGCAAATTTTTGATCCATCACTTGTTTTAGCTCAGCTATTTCTGCACGGGATTCGTGCAACTGATTGCGGAGCGCGTTTTCCCACATCCAGTTAGATGTGACTCTCTGGACATCTTGGGCGGATCTTATTCCAATAATCCGGCCATTTTTTGTCGGAGCAATCTGGAAAACCGTTTTGTCAAGAAATAATAAATATATAAATTATGTTAGAGATTTAAAAGTAATTAAATTATTAAATTAAATACCTGTTTATAAATTGCATTGATTTCAGAAGCACTCAATTCCACAAGAGTACCATTGTGGGATTCTTGGGAAAGCTGAGTTTGACGCTCCTGAACAGCAGCTTCAACCTGACTGTGTAGCCACTCACATCGAGGATCAACGAAGACGTTGTACTTCTTCTTATGAGTTGCGGCGTACAATTCTGGAACTGTAGGAATTTTTCTAGTTTTTTCCGCCTACAAAATGAAAATTTAAATTAATAGTAATTTAGATTAAATAATATTGAACAATAAAATATAATAAAAAAATAACTTACTATATGTATGGATACCTTGCTGAAAGGCATCTTGCCAGCAGTGTGAGGCATAGCGATTGGGAACCCATCTGGACCAATCGTCTTTCGCGAGGCGGAACACTGAGCAGCTCTCCTCACCGAGATCGGGTCTACCGAATAAGTCTTCAACCCTTCCCAACACACGTTGGTCATGAAAGTGGGGTTCCCAGTATCTCCCTTCACCTCACAATCCATCTTCCAGTCCGAAACTGTGTTACAAACCCGCTTCATGGCTTTGTGGTTGAACTCATGTCAGACAGTCTCGTTGATGGAGACGTCCCAATTCCAACTTTGCTAGTAAAAAAAAGAAATTTATTAGGATTTAATATATATTAATTATATATGTTTAATAAAAAGAAATTTTATTTTTAACAAAAAAATTAATTACCGCGAAAATCTTGAACAATGTAATGCGAATGTAGTGTGGTGTTGATTTCCAATTTGGAGTCACCTCCGCGAAATAGCTTTTGATGCATTCCGTGATGCTTCACCCCACCTTGCTATCCACACCAAACCTGAAATTTTTTAAAAAGATTAAGTAGAAATTTATTTAACAATAAATAATTATTTAAAATTTGTAAATCTAATAAATAAATTAATATCTAAATGAAAACGTACCAATAAGTACCAATTTGTAGAAGGAGCAAATTCTCGCGATTTGGAGCCACAAGAATATCCTCAACCCGATAATGTGTATATGGTGCATCTGGCGGCACCAAAAGGTCCGGATGAACCGCCACATTCGTCGGTGGAGGGTCTACGGCAAATTCTGGTGTCAGTGAAGGAACCGGCGGACTGTGACTTAGCGGCTGGAACTGTGACTTTTTCTCCGGCACAATAGAGGAAGTCGATGACGATGCAGTGTCGTGCACCATGTCACTGTAATGGACATGGCGTGTATGCTTACGAGGTGCCATATATGTAGTACCTAAAATAGAATTTACTGTAAATTAAAAATTGCATCATACTTTTACATAATTTATAATTCTAAATTCCATACATACTACATAATTTCTAAACAACTTATACATGTTCTAAACATCCTATAGCATTTGTTACTTAATTAAAAGTTGTAGAGAGAAGGGAGAGAGGAATATCTTAGAGAGAGAAGGAGGATTGTTGAATGATGGAATGAAGTTGCAAAATTGGTGTTGTATATATAGGAGTTACTAGGAGTTATAAAAACGTTGGGAAATAAGAATTCGTCGTAAACGAAATGTTAAGTGTGGGTGCAATGTATCGTAACAGTACATTGTATGTAATAGTAATTGAGAAACGTCGTAAAAACGTTGCAAGCTCAAAACATCATAAAGACGTTGGCAATTAACAAAGTCCTTACGACGTTCTTAGCTACCAACGTCTTTTTGACGTTTTAGGCTTACAACGCCGTAAAGATGTTATTTTGCCAATGTTTGTACGACGTTTTGAGCTTAAAACGTCGTAAAAACGTTGTAAGCTCAAAATGTAGTAAGGAAGTTGGAAATTAACAACGTCTTGATGACGTTTTAAACTTACAACATTTTTATGACGTTTCTTTTTTCTTTTTTCAATGTGTTTTTCGGTTTACGTATATCAACGGCTATGTATATGTTTTCGTGTTATCAAACATAAGTAATCTATTAAATTCAAGTGATTAAAAAACTTTGATTGATATAATGTAGATTGTTGAAGATACATGAAAATTGTAACATAGATTGTTCGTACATGTTAAACCATAGTATCAATCAGATTCTTCACCATTACTACCATTTCAACTACTTGGATTATCACTTTCCTCAAACTCGTCACGTTCCTCGTCGTCAACATCTTCTACAGGGAGATCTTCGTATTCCTAGTTTTTCCGGATCACTAAGCACCACTAGCTCTGTAGCTTGATCGGGCACTTGTATAGATATACATTATTCTTCTTTCAACGGTAAATCTCCACCTCCAATAATTCGTCCACAGGGAGTGATCTTCACTGTAGCTAACCAATTGATTCCAAACTTTTTGATCCTATGATATGAAATGAAGCTAACTTGCTCTACTTAAGATGCTAAGATGAAAGGCTCAAATTTGTTGTACCTTCTTGATGTGTCTGCATTTTAACGTATTTTAGGGGCATTATCTAGCACATTTTGCATTCACATTTGTAGTATTATCATAGTTTTAGGGCCTTTTAAGTCTATTATGCGTATTTGGTATTAGACATTGCATACATTGCATAAGGGTGGATTGTAGGTATTTCAAGAACTTGTTATGGAGGATTTTTGACTACAAGAAGACCCATGAATGAATCAATCGCTCTAGAGTTGAAGTTCAGGATGTGATCTAGAAGATTTGGCAGGACTTACTGACACTCGACCGGCATGCTCGACCATTCCTTGGTCGAGCGGTTTTTCGCCCACAAAAATGTTGACTTTTTTCAGAGTTGAATTCTTAGGATTTTTTTGTAAAAGTGGAGTAGAAATACCCCCTTAATGTAATTAGGCAAAGGACCCACGTTTTAAGCCTTCTCTTAATCAAAAAAAACTTTTCAACTTTTCTCTTGTAATTTATCTTCTTAAAATCTTAGATCCTTGTTGATCCTTTGGTTATTTGATTTTCAGTCTTTAATTATTGTTGTTCATCTCTTCCTGATCTATCTTTTGATGTTAATGATTTATATTTTTGGGTTTATGTTCTTGTTCATGAAGTTTTAGTAGATACATTAGGGTTCTTGATGAGATGGTGAGATTAGGTAGATCTAGGGATTTCCATACTTGTTTAGGGTTGAATAAGCTTAGATCATTAGGGTTCTTCAGTTTAAGTGTGCTTAATGCTTATTTCTCTTTGATCAATTGAAATATGATTTTTAGTGTTTCCAACTGACAAGGTATTTGTGTAAATGCCTGAAAAAGCTTAAGTTGAGATAACGTCTCCTAGCTCAAGAGATTGATTGTTTAGGGTGTTATTAGGCTTTGTTAGGTTTGTGTTACTGCCTCTTAAGCCACCAATCGTTGATGGGAATCAATTATGGCTGTGGTTTAAGGGAGGTCTCATTGCATGAGAATGAATGTGATTGATGTGATTCTTAGAGGTCATTTAAATAGGTTGGTTGATAAACAAGTCTAGAACTCCTAGGGATGCTTTGATCATTGATCCATAACCTCAAGAACCCATCTTCTTCCTTAATTTTTGTGTTGAGTTTGTGCTCTGTTTTTGGGTTAAAACTCTATTTTGTGCCTGCTCTGTTTTTGCACGTTGCTCTGTTTTTTATGTTCTGTTTTTGCTTTGTTTTCGTACTCTGTTTTTGCTTTGTTTTCGCACTCTGTTTTAGTGCTTTGTTTTTATCAAGTTCAATTTGCACTAAAATACTTACCTTAATCATGATTGGCTTGAATTAGGTTGAGTAGATTGTATTCTGATTGCTAGTTGTTTGCCCACTTGGATTGACACCTTACTGTACTGCATTGATTGAACATAACAGTAGGTGTATTTGATAGTAAAAACACTCTTATCAAATTGGCGCCGTTGCCAAATGCATCCTAGCTAGCTACAATTAGAGTTATCACTTTCCTGTGACCAAGTTATAGTGTGTGCTCTGATAATTATGTTCTTTATAGCTTTTTTCTGGGTTTTGGCTATTTTTCAGGAACGTTCGACCACGACGCTCAACCACCACAGCTCGAGCGCCGTGATTTTCTCTGTTCCCAGAACACTCGACCGCATCGCTCGATCACCTCTTAGTTGAGTGTCTGTTTTTGCCGTCCAATCCCATTTGCATGCATACTAGATCCAAGGGCAGTGGAAATCTCATCCCTTACTCGAACAACATAGACCGGTTACGTCGTGAACATTTGCGGGTGCAGCGGAATAGATTGAACAAGGAGCTTCAAGATCAGGTTAAGATGGAAGACCAAGAACAAGCTACTGAGCCAGGACCTCGCTCTCGGCGCCCACAACACATTGGAGATGGTGATGCTCCCAGTATTCACACTCAACGCCATGGAATTTTTCCACCTGCCATTGCCAATAACAACTTTGAGATTAAGAGTGGTATAGTCTCCATGGTACAGAATAGCAAATTCCATGGTTTGCCATCTAAGGATCCCCTGGATCATCTTGATGAGTTTGAGAGATTAACCAGTTTGACCAAGATTTATGGGGTTAGTGAGGATGCTTTGAAGTTGAGGTTGTTTCCTTTCTCTCTTGGAGACAAGGCTCACCTATGTGATAAACACTTGCCTCAGGGGTCTATTACATCTTGGGATGTTTGCAAACATGCTTTTATGGGCAAACTCTTCTCCAATTCCAGAACCGCAAAGCTTCAAAATTTCATCTCCGGTCACTCCTTAGTACTCTTTACAGGGGTGTTCTTCCCAATATTCGCATGTTGTTGGACACATCAAGCAATGAGAACTTTCTGAACAAGGATGTGGATGATGGTTGAGAACTTGTTGAGAACTTAGACTAAGCAGATGGGTAGTACAGTGAAGACTATGATCGGACCTCTTGGGGTACAACTAATCCTGACATGGTTAGTAGGAAGAAACTCAAAGCCATACAAGACAAGCTGAATAGGTTGCTTTCAGTTCATCAAAAACAGATTCATCATATGAGTGAGGCAAAACAGGTTGTTGAGGATGAAGATCAAGTAGAGAATGTCAGTTTTGTGTAGCATCAGGGTAACATTTATAGGCCATACAACAGCTACAAACTCAACCCTAACCTCTCCTACAGGAACACCAATGTGGTTGATCCCCAAGACCAGGTGTATCCACCAAAACCAAATAACCATGCCCAATCCAAACCATTTGTCCCAAAACTGCAAGTACCAGTAAAATCATCATCACCCTCCCACCATACCACTTGGATATGAAGCCCACACCCTTACTCAACCCCAACAAACCCCCGAGGTTATGGACATTTTGCATCAAATTCTCAAAAGTGAGACTGCTACAACATCTGAATTAACTAGGAAGTTTGCTGAGGTACACACTAAGATTGATGCTTCCCATAATGACCTTCACTGTAAGTTTGAGACTCTCTATGCCCGACTCAAGTATGTGGAGAATCAACAAGGCTCCTCATCTACTATGAAACCCACTAGACAACTACCTGGCAAAGCTGTTTAGAACTCCAAGAGATATCACGCCAACGCCATTACACTCTGTAGTGGCCGTGAGTTACTGATCCGTGTTGAGGATGCAGATGCCACTGAGGATAGTGTCGTTCAGGCTGGAGAGGATAGCTTGGTCGAAGACCAGACATAAATCAGCACGAAACCACCCAATCTGCCAATGCTCGACCATGACGCTTGACCACCACCTGGTCGAGCATCGCCTCCTGAACCCAAAAAGGTGAGTGACTTGCAGAAAGAACCAAAGTCCTTTGCTCCACCCCCTTTCAAACCCTAACTTCCTTTCCCACATAGATTCAAGAAAGATGTTGCAGACAAGTATAAGGCTCTCTTCAAAAAACAAATGAAGGATATTGAGGTGAAGATACCAATACTTGATGCCCTCATGCTAATGCCCCCTTACCAGAATTTTTTGAAAGATGCAGTCAAAGAAAAAACACAAGAAGTTGAAGGGATGGTTATGCTAACACATGAGGTCAGTGCTGTTATATAGAGGAAAGTCATACCGAAGAAGTTTGATGATCTAGGGACGTTCACAATCCCATGCTCCTTAGGTCCCCTCACGTTCAGGAATTTCTTATGTGATTTAGGGGCATCGATCAGCTTGATGCCAATCTCAGTTGCCAAGCACTTAAGGTTTGATAAGTACAAGACCTGCAAGATCTCTTTGGTCTTAGCTGATAGATCAGTAAGGATTCCGCATGGCATTTTGGAAGATCTACCGGTTCAAGTTGGAGGAGTGGAAATCCCGATAGACTTCATGGTTCTCGATATGGGAGAATAGCCCGAAGACCCTCTTCTGTTTGGAAGACCATTCTTGGCAACTGCAAGAGTAGTGATTGATGACCTAAAGGGGAGATTGAACTGAATTTGGGGAAGGACTTCAAAATGACTTTTAGCATCAGTGATGTGATGAGGAAACCAACTATTGAGGGTTAACTATTTGTAGTCCAAGAGATAGATGATCTATCTGAGCAAATATTCGAGGAATTAGTGGAAGGAGATCACCTTAGCACTGCTTTGACAAAAGAGAGTCGTGATGGGTACATTTATTAAAAAAACGGAAGCTTACAAGAAGTTGTTGGACTCTTACAAGCCTTTAAAAGGGGAAAATTCATTTGAGACTGTACACTCGACCATGATGCTCAAGCACCACTTGGTCGAGTGTCATGATTCTGCCCCAGATTGCCCACACTTGATCAGATTACTCGACCACACCTCGGTCGAGTGTCATAATCTGGTAAATCCCGACGATTGGTCAGAGCTTAAATCTCTAAAAGTGGACCTCAAACCACTCCCCTCGGGGCTCAGGTACGCATTTCTTGGAATTTACTTAACATATCCGGTAATTGTGAATGATGCATTAAATGATGATGAGTTAGGAATGCTGCTTGCTGAATTGAAACAGTTTAGGAAAGCCTTAGGATATTCATTATCTGACATTAGGGGAGCCTCAAAGGAGATTTAATCCAAAATTGAAAGAGGTTGTTAAGAAAGAAATTTTGAAATTGCTAGATGCTGACATTATTTACCCAATTTCAAACAGTAAGTGGGTATCTCCTATGCATTGTGTGCCCAAGAAGGGAGGAATCATTATTGTTAGGAATGAGAATGATGATTTGATTCCCACTAGGACTGTCACATGACATAGGATGTGCATAGACTTTAGCAAGTTGAATTCTACATCTAGGAAAGATCATTATCCTTTACCTTTCATTGATCAAATGCAAGAGAGGCTAGCTAATCACTCATATTATTGCTTTCTTGACGAATATAGTGGATTTTTCCAAAGTCCTATACATCCTAATGATCAGGAAAAAACGATCTTTACTTGCCCTTATGACACATTTGCATATAGGAGGATGTCATTTGGTTTGTGTAGTGCACGTGCTACCTTTCAACGTTGCATGACTTTGATATTTTTGGATCTGATTGAGAAGATGGTTGAGGTGTTCATGGATGACTTCTCTGTCTATGGATCTTCTTTTTCCTCTTGTTTGTCAAATTTGTGCAGGGTTTTGTCTAGGTGTGTTGAAACAGACCTTGTGCTCAATTGGGAAAAGTGGCACTTCATGGTGCGAGAGGGTATAGCCCTGGGTCATAAGATATTAGAGAAAAGCATCGAGGTTGACAAAGCCAAGATAGAAGTGATGGTTCAGCTACAACCTCTTAAAACAGTTAAGGATATCCGAAGTTTCTTGGGACATGCAGGAATCTATAAACGTTTCATTAAGGATTTTTCGAAAACAGCTAGACTTCTAACCCGTCTCCTCTGTAAGGAAACTGAGTTCATCTTTGATGAAGAGTGTTTTAAAGCTTTTCTAAAGCTTAAAGAAGCCTTAGTAACAGCACATATTGTTCAAGCACCAGATTGGACTCAATTACTTGCAGTGGTGTTTGCCTTTGAGTAGCTTAGGTCATACTTGGTTGGGTCAAAAGTCATAGTACATACAGATCATGCAGCTCTGAGGTACTTAATGAAGAAGAAAGATGCTAAGCCTAGGTTTCTTACGTGGATTTTACTATTTCAAGAATTTGAGATGGAAGTGGTAGACAAGCCTGGGGTAGAAAACAGTGTCGCAGATCACCTATCTAGGATGCAAGCGAAAGGGTCTCTGCCAATAGACGATGATATGCCAGAAGAACATCTTTTGAGCTTCTCTGTCAGACACTCGACCACAACGCTCGACCAATAAGACAACTTTCGATCGGTTCGAGACTTGTTGGGACTTGCTTGCTATGGTATACCGATCTGGTGAACTTCTTGGTAGGACCTTTTAACCCACCATCTTTGAGGAACAGCTACATTCTGGTTTATGTGGATTATGTTTCTAAGTGGGTGGAAGCCATTGCATGTCCCACAAATGATACAAAGATGATGCTAAAATTATTCAAGCACATCATATTTCCCAGATTTGGAGTGTCAAGAGTTCTGATTAGTGATGGAGTATCCTATTTCATCAACAAATTTTTTGAGAGCTTTCTTAAGAAACATGGGGTTAGACACAAGGTGGCGACTCCATATCATCCTTAAACCAGTGGGCAGGTTGAAGTGTCCAATAGACATATCAAGTCTATTCAGTAGGGATCTTTAATCGTGATTGAGCAGACAGATTGGACGATACTCTTTGAGCCTATAGGACAGCTTTTAAAACGCCCATTGGGAGAACACCATTTCAGCAACTCTATGGGAAATCATGTCATATGCCAGTAGAGCTCGAGTACAAGTCGATTTGGGCTACTAAGCTTTTGAATTTCGATTTCAAGACAGCCCAAGAAAAGAGGCAAACGAATTTGCATGAATTAGAGGAGATCAGACTTGAGGCATATGACAACTCTAAGGCGTATAAGGATTGCACCAAGGCTGCTCATGACAAAAAAATTCAGTCAAAGACGATCACAGCCGGTGATCACTTGCTCCTCTTTAACTCTAGACTCAAGCTGTTTCCGGGTAAACTTAGATCGAAGTGGTCTGGTCCGTTTAAGGTACTACACGTTCTATCCTATGGGGCTGTTACCTCAACCAACAACAAAGGAGAAGAGTTTACCGTGAATGGCCACAGAGTTAAGCCATACTTGGCTGACTACATGATTCCCGAGGGAACTTTGATTCTTCTCGATAAGCCACCTCATCTCCAATGAATATGAGGGAGTTAAGCTCGAGACTATAAACGAGCGCAGTTGGAAGGTAATCCCAAAGATATCCTTTGTACATACATTTTGTTTTGCATTTGGATTAAACATATCCAATTTCTTTTTGGTAATCTTAGAAATTTGATTTTTAATTGCATTTATTTCATCCTGCATACATTTGAAAGGTTTTTTGTGCATTTTGGAGGAAGCTGAGGCCAAGATAGGACGAGTGGGACCTGAACAGACATGATGGGACAACGCTCGACCAACCTCTGGTCGATGGTCCCACTCGAGCGTCGTTTGTCATGTGACACACTGACACTCGACCAAAGCTTGGTCGAACGTGCTGCTCGAGTGTCGTACTCTCCTATCCAATCTGAGGTTTGCGCGCCTATACATGACAAAAGCTTCAAAAAGGGAGACATTCACTGTGAAAAAGAGGAAAAGAGGGTCACTCTATCTTTAATGCTATATATTTTATATTGAATTTGAAAAGATTTGATTTGATCCTAATTTAAATTTCAAATTTGAAAAGATTCCCCTCCCATTCTTTGCTCCCTATATAAAGAGGAAAACCCTCTCCTTTCTCATTCACCCCAATTCTCATTCTCTCAGTAAACTCTATCTCTCTAGTTTTCCTTTCTTTTGCAGAAGCTTGGGAGCTGAGTGAAGAAGACCTCAAAGGCTTCCTCTTTCCAAGCACTGATCATTCCGCCACACAGAAGCAACGCTCGACCACATTCCGATCGAGCATTGACCTCGAGCATCTGACTCCACCTCTGTTTCCAGCAAATAACCACCATTTCTGATCGAAAAGCACGCCACGCAAGCCTTCTCCGACTTAGAGCTACAAACAACGCAAGGTTCAGAAGCCAACCTCACCAACGAGAGTCTTCCCAGAGCAAACCAAAACCTGACAAAAAGGAAAGAAGACGGCTGGTGATCCGATCAGCTAGTGAGTCTGAGGAGAAGCTAGAATACATGGACGAGGATGATACCGTATTGGAACATGCGGAGGATGTGGAGGAGGACATCGAAGCAGATTTTGTGGAAAAGACACTCCATGAAGCTGGATATGAGGACGAAGAAGCTGAGGAGGCAACGAAGATCATTCTAGCTAGGCTGAGAGAGAAAGAGCTGAAAAAGAACCACAACGTGGAAAAGGCGCTGCACGATCTGCGGAGAATGGATTTTGTGGGGACCCGTTATCCATGCAAGGAGGCATTAACTGCTATGGGACTGACTCAGAATGTGGATATGATGTTGTTGAATTGTGGGTTGTCCACGTTTGTCTCTCGCACAGCTCGGGCTTACAAGGAGGAAACCGTCCAAGAGAGTGGAAGTTATACGCTAGAGGCTATGCACGCAACGACAGCCCACTACTGGAAACTTTAAGAGGTACTAAACTACTTCCCATCATTGTATACACCATTGCATATTTTCTTTTGACTTGCTGGTCTAGGATCCTCTTTCGGGCTTTTATATAAACATGAGACTGTGTGATTTAAGTTTGGGGGAGGGTTCTAGAGGATATTTGACTTTGTTTTCTATGATTCTTAGCTTTGATTTTCCTAATTTCATCATTTCATATCATTTATGGCATAAAAAATCACAAAAACATTTTTAGTTAGCATATTTGTTCATTTGCATACCATTTAAGACATAGAAAATCCATAAAAATCTGAAAAACCATGAAAAAGCATTAGTCAAAAACAGAGTGTTCATGTAACTGCATTGCATTCATATCGGATTGAGTCTAGAGTTTTGGGAATCATCTTGCTCATGATAGACAGTCTTGGTAGGTTGATTGGCTAGTGACCATAGTGAACTCTTGGACTTGCGTTCTTCCCTTTTGAACACTGATTGGTAGAATGTTTGCCTTAGAAACCGGTGCTTATGTTGTATCTCGAAAGGACCAGATTTGTTTCCTCATAATTGGATTTAATTTTTGCCAAATTAGGGGTTTGAGATGCATTGTATAAGATCCTTCCTTGATTTCAGCTAGCTAAGTAGAAAGAAAAGCATAAAAAATATAGAAACATCCTTCTTACAACTCAGCTCGCATAATATGGTCTAACATGAACATGAACTATGCGTAAACCCGTACTTTCTTGGGTTCATTGATAAAACCATTATGATGTTGCCTAAGATGAACCGGGACTGTGTGTAAACCCATATGTTTTCGTGTTCTTGAGAAAGCTAATACATTGATGCTTAAGGTGAACAGGGACTGTGCGTAAACCCGTACTTTTTCCTGTTAATTGATAAAGTTGGAGCAAATTAGTATGAGTTCGAGCAAAAGTAGGGATTGAAATAAGAAGTGACTAAAATGCTGAATTAATAATGTCTAGCTGAATTTGGGGAAGTTGAATCCCAAGGTCTTTGATCAATAGCCCCTCTTGCGGTCTGTACTTTTAGAAATAGGATTCAAATATGTGTTTCTTAGGGTCCAGCTAAGTGCTAGGGAGTATTCGGTTATTATGCTAAGCCTTGATGTAAATAAGTTGTGGTTTTTACAATAGAATATGGGTTCACATGTGGATTACAATTTTCAGCTTGATAAGTTGTTTGTTTGAGGTAATATGTTTCCATTGTCATCAACCTCTCTTCCATCTCAGCTCTATACATTTGCTTGAGGGCAAGCAAAAACTAAGTGTAGGGGAGTTGATGAGTCTAAATTTTAATGTATTTTAGGGGCGTTATCGAGCATATTTTGCATTCACTTTTGCAGTATTATCATCGTTTTAGGGCCTCTTAAGTCTATTATGCGTATTTGGTATTGAGCATTGCATACATTGCATAAGGATGGATTTTAGGTACTTCAAGAGCTTATTATGGAAGATTTTGGACTACAAGAAGACCCGTGGATGAATTAATCGGTCTAGAGTTGAAGTTCAGGACGTAATTTAGAAGATTTCGCAGGACTTACTGACGCTCGACTGGCACGCTCGACCATCACTTGGTCGAGCGGTTTTTCGCCCACAAAAACGTTGACATTTTTCAGAGTTGACTTTTTAGGATTTTTAGTAAAAGTAGAGTATAAATACCTCCTTAATGTAATTAGGCGAATGACCCACGTTTTAAGCCTTCTCTTAATCAAAAAAGATCTAAGCCTATTCAACTTTTATCTATTGTAATTTATCTTCTTAAGATCTTAGATCCTTGTTGATCCTTTTGTTATTTGATTTTCTGTCTTTAATCATTGTTGTTCATCTCTTCCTAATCTATCTTATGATGTTAATGATTTATATTTCTGGGTTTATGTTCTTGTTCATGAAGTTTGAGTAGATTCATTAGGGTTCTTGAGGAGATGGTGAAATTAGGGTAGATCTAGGGATTTCTAGACTTGTTTAGGGTTGAATAGGCTTAGATATCTTCAGTTTAAGTGTGCTTAATGATTATTTTTCTTTGATCAATTGAAATCTGATTGTTTGGTGTTTCCCACCCACAAGGTGTTTGTGTAAATGCTTGAAATAGCTTAAGTTGAGATAACCTCTCATAGCCTAAGAGATTGATTGTCTAGGGTGTTATTAGGCTTTGTTAGGTCTGTGTGGGAGGTCTCATTGCATGAGAATGAATGTGATGTGATTCTTTGCCTAGAGGTCATCTAAATAGGTTGATAAACAAGTCTGGAACCCTAGGGATGCTTTGATCATTGATACCTAACCTCAAGAACTCATCTTCTTCCTTAATTTTTGTGTTCAGTTTGAGCTCTATTTTTGGGTCAAAACTCTTTTTTGTGCCTGGTCTGTTTTTGCACGTTGCTCTATTTCTTATGTTCTGTTTTTGCTCTGTTTTCGTACTCTGTTTTTGCTCTGTTTTTGCACTCTGTTTTTAATACTCTGTTTTAGTACTCTGTTTTATCAAGTTCAATTTAAACTAAAATACTTACCTTAATCATGATTGGCTTGGATTAGGTTGAGTAGATTGTATTCTGGTTTCTAGTTGTTTGCCCACTTGGATTGACACCTTACTGTACTGCATTGATTGAACATAACAGTAGGTTTATTTGATAGTAAAAACATTGTTATCACTTCTCCTTCCATTTACATCCACAACTCCAAATTTGTTGTAGCTAACACCTCTGTTAATTACAGGATCAAACCAGTCACATTTGAATAGCACGCATTTCAACCCAATTAATCCCACAAATTCCACTTCGATAAACTCTTGCAAAACCCCATAGAAATCGGTTTCACCCTTCACACATACTCCCCAATTGGTCGTTGCACGCCTTACACCGTACTCAAAGGTATGAAGTGTGTATCCTCTGGTGAAATACATGGGTGATGTTGTTATCTTAGCAATAAGACCTTGGATCAAATCATGAAACCATGGTGGATAGAATGGATCATCATAGTCAACATGTATACACAGTTAAAAATTGATTATAACGTAATTAGAATTCTCGTAATTATACAATTTACTCTTACTTGACCCGTCAACCAGAGTGCAAAGTGCATATCTTTCCGCTTAAGTACTTTTGCATCTGAAATTCCTTCAATAGTTTTTTTACCTGACTAACAAATAAACTATACATGTATAGAAATATGTTAATTTAATTAGTAATACTAGACACATAGTATTAAATATATACAAATCATATACATATATATAACCTTCAAAAGGAAGCACTTCAGTACAAGTCAGAAGTATATATGTGTGTGCCGTGTGACAGTCTTCGGACTACTCCACCAAAGTTCTTTTAATTTGCCACTGAGACGCCCACTTGGGGAAAAGATATCAGGAACTCTCTCTACTGCATAAGTTGGGGCAACACCACCATCATCATATCTCCAAGGTGCTCTTTTTCATGTGTGAACGGTGGGTGCAAAGTAGTATGATGTGAAATGCGACATTTCTTCTGTCAGACTACCATCAACGATTGACCCTTCGACTTTTGACATATTATTTGCTTTGCCTTTAAGAGTTTTCATAAAACGCTCAAATGGGTACATCCATCGAAAATGAATAGGTCAAGCCATTAGTGCTTCGTGAGGAAGGTGCATTGGGAGATGTTCAAAAACATCAAAGAACGAAGGAGGAAAAATCTTCTCTAAGTTGCACAACAAGAGCTGTATATTTGTTTAAAGTTGTTTCAAACCTTCTACTAAGTTTTCGCCTCCGATGACAACCTAAATATTGGAACTGGAATTTTGCCGTAGCTTTTGATATGCAACTCATATCTGGAACAAATAGCTGGTAAGTCTTAACATGAATTTTTGTTATCCTTAGTCCTACCGGCCACATTCATAATCGTATGCATGATATTCTCAAAAAATTTCTTCTCGATGTGAATCACATCCAAATTGTGTCGAATCAACAAATCTTTCCAATATGGCAGCTCCCAGAATATACTCTTCTTATGCCAATCATGATGTCGTCCATAATAGTCCGGGATATTACTAGGAACGTGCCAGTTACCTCATCGAGGAACAGTTGCTAAAGCACCGTAATAATCCATGTTTGCTTCGATTTCCTCTCCTGATAGATACAGTGGTGGGGGATCCTTTACCTTAACTTTACTCCTGAATAGAGTCGTGTTTCGTCGTACGGATTGTTAATTGGAAGAAATCAAAGATGACAATGAAACCAAGACGTCTTCCTCTCATGCTTCAGTTGAAATGCATCTGTCCTCCCAAGGCAATACAGACAAGCCAATCTCCCATGTGTTGTCCAACCTGATAACATTCCATAGACAGGGAAATCACTTATCGTCCACATAAGCACCGCCTTCATTGTAAAAAAATTTTGGGCAGAACAATCATATGCTCGAACCCCATGCGTCCATAATTATTCCAGCTCATGAATCAGAGGTTGCAAGAATACGTCAAGAGACCTTTTTAGATGATTAGGACTAGGAACTAGTATACTTAGGAATAAAAATTATTTTTCCATGCACATCCCCGGAGGAAGGTTATAAGGCGTAACGATTACTGGCCACAAAGAATATTTCTGCCAAACATTCCAAACGGACTAAAACCATCGGTGCATAGAGCAAGATAAACATTCATAATAAACCTAGCAAAATCTTTGTGTACCGTATTGAAATGTTTCCACGCCTTTGCATCTGAAGGATGATTAGTCTCTCAATCCGTCTGTGAATGCTCTGCATGCCATCTCATCGCAGCTGCTTTCCTTTCCAACTGATATAGCCTCTTCAACCTATAAGTTATTGGTAAGTACCACATCCGTTGATACGGTACCTTCTTCCGCCCACTCCCTTGTGGCTTATATATTGGCTTCTTACATAATCGACATTCTTGTAATAGATCATCATCTTTCCAATAGATCATACAATTATCTATACAAACATCAATGGTTTCACAAGGCAACCCAAGACTATAGACCAATTTTTGCGTCTCATAATATGATTCAGCACACACATTGTCTTCCGGCAAATACTCTTTGAGCAAACCAGTCCACATATTCATGCATGACTGAGATGAATTACATTCTGTTTTAATATTCATCATCCTAGCTGCCAATGATAATTTAGAAAAATCTTCTCTACATCCCTCGTAGAGAGGCTGGTTTGCAGCATCTAGCATGTCATAAAACCTTTTTACATCTAAATTCGGTGCCTCAGTAACTATAGGTTGATCAGTATTAGTTTCCTGAAATGCATATGTGACCATCTCATGCATCCTATCATGCTTTACAACCCCATGAATATCATTCTGATAATCAAAATCATGCAAATTACTCGATTCACCTATATTACCTTCAACATTCTTAAAATTACTACTACTTGCTTTATCATTCCCACCAACACTATCACCTTCCCCATGGTGAAACCAAATGTAATAATGTGGTGTAAACCTTCTATTTAATAGATGATTTCAAACAGTTTCTACTCGGGCGAATTTCGTATTTTTGCATTTCCGACAAGGACATAACATCTTACCCGATTCAAGCGTGATTTTGGTTTGACTAGCCTGGTGCATGAATATTTATGCCCCGTTCATAAAATCCTTTGTCATGATTCCTGCAGCATCTCTATGCATATACATCCACTTCCGTTGCTCGAATATATCTCCACCAAAAGATAATTTTTGGATTTTTTCCCAAAACCGTTATTTTTGCATAAAATTTGTTTTTTCTTCTCCAAACCGTTTTTTTCATCTCTACCATGTTTTTTTGGTTGTTTGATGTTGTAATTTATGAAGAGAGCCCTCCTCCTTATATAGGCAAAAAATTAACAATGATTTTACAACCTTATACCAAATACGAGTAATTTACAACGTATGTAACTAACCATAAATATCTAATTTAAAGTTTTGTCTTTAAGTAGTTGTAAACCAATTAGTCGTAAAAGAGTTGCAAAGTAGAGACGTTTTAACAATGAACTGTTATTTTTAACGACTTTACGACATATATTAAAATTTTTTAACCAATTACGTAACACAAAAATGTGTGTACCGAATTTCAAGTTTCCTTTTTAACTAGTTGTAAAAGATTTACGTCGTAAACAAGTTGCGTCGTAAATTCCCAACTAAGTTACAACGAATTTTTTCGTTGTTCGTTTACAACTCTTTTACGACGAAATGCACTGACGTCGTAAAGGAGTTGCGAAGACGTCCCTAATTTACGACATCCTCAAAACGTTGTAAATTTTCCACTACAAGAGAACATTAGTTTAGGGACCATACTTTACAACGTTTTTGGGACGTTGTAAAATAGGGAGGTATTTGCAACTTCTTTACGACGTTAAGAGAAAACGTCGTAACTGAGTTGTAAACATACAACGAAAAAAAAACGTTGTAAACAAGTCGGTAATTTACGACATTTTAACAACGTTTTTCCATTGCTTCAACAATTTGTTGTGAATAAGTCCCTAAGTTGCAACACTTTTACGACCTCTATAATTTACATCGAATTAACATCGAATGTCAAAGTAGGTATACACGTTTTTCTTGTTACGTAAAATGTTTAAATAAAATTAAAACTTGGAGTTGTAAAGGTGTTGGTAAATTTAAAATTACGTTGTTAAAACGTCACTACTTTACAACTTCTTTACGACTAAACTGTTTACAACTTCTTAAGGACGTAATTTCAAATTAGATATTTATGGTTAGGTACATGTGTTGTAATTTACTCGTAATTTGCGAGAAGTTGTAAAATCATCATTAATTTTTTGCCTATATAAGGAGGAAGGCTCTATTCATTAATCACAACATCAAAAAACAAAAAAAAACGTGGTAAAGGAGAAAAAAAAACGGTTTTGGGGAAAAATCCCAAAAATGTCTTTCGGTGGAGATATTTTCGAGCAACGGAAGTGGATGTATATACATAGAGATGCTGCCGGAATCGTGACAAAGGAGTTTATGAATGGGGCAGAAATATTCATGCACCAGGCTAGTCAAACCGAAATCACGGTTGAATCGGGTAAGATGTTCTGTCCTTGTCGGAAATGCAAAAATACGAAATTCGCCCGAGTAGAAACTGTTTGGAGTCATATATTAAATAGAGGGTTTACACCGCATTATTACATTTGGTTTCACCATGGGGAAGGTGATAGCGGTCGTGGGAATGACGAAGCAAGTAGTAGTAATTTTAGGAATGTTGATGCTAATATAGGTGAATCAAGTAATTTGCATGATGTTGATTATCAAAATGAGATTCATGGGGTTGTAGAGCATGATAGGATGCATGAAATGGTCACAGACGCATTTCAGGAAACTAATACTGATCAACCTATAGTTGCTGAGGCACCCAATTTAGATGCAAAAAGGTTTTATGACATGCTAGATGCTGCAAACCAGCCTCTCTACGAGGGGTGTAGAGAAGGTCTGTCAAAATTATCATTGGCAGCTAGGATGATGAATATTAAAACAGAATGTAATTCATCTCAGTCATGCATGAATATGTGGACTGACTTGCTCAAAGAGTATTTGCCAGAAGACAATGTGTGTGCTGAATCATATTATGAGACGCAGAAATTGGTCTATGGTCTTGGGTTGCCATGTGAAATCATTGATGTATGTATAGATAATTGTATGATCTACTGGAAAGATGATGATGTGTTACAAGAATGTCGGTTCTGTAACAAGCCAAGATATAAGGCACAAGAGAGTGGACGTAAGAAGGTTCCGTATCAGCGGATGTGGTATTTGCCAATAACTGATAGATTGAAGAGGTTATATCAGTCGGAGAGGACAGCAGCTGCGATGAGATGGCATGCAGAGCATTCACAGACAGAAGGCGAGATTAATCATCCTTCGGATGCAAAGGCGTGGAAAATATGGTACACAAAGATTTTG
>JAKUCM010003873.1:0-32763 GCA_023374145.1 Lepidium sativum | reverse complement strand
GTCCTTAATTTTACTGGTTAGATTTTGGTAAGACATTGCCAAAAAAAAAAGTTCATTAACTATACAAAGCAGACATAAAGATCCAGATTTCAGGTATATTTTATTTATATAAATAATAACGATTGTAATTCGAATGAGCTAGTTCTCCAAACAGTACTTTAAATAAAGAATTTGAGAGATTACCAATACAAGTTTCAGTTTGTTCGAAAAGGGGGTGACTATAGCCTAATTTTGTGGTACAATTAAAAGCCGGGCTCAACCAGTGGCTGATCCAAAACTATTTTTAAAAAGGGGCATTCTTTGTATATATAAAAAATCATAAGCTGTAATGTAGAGTAGAAATAGTCGGTATGCAACTGAAAGGCTTCGCAAGCGGAAGCAGTAGTAGTATTTTTTTTTGTCAACTAGTTTACTGATTTAAATTACGTTCATACTACTGCAGATAGGGAGTTCGATCTTTGGTGGTGCCTTGAGGATTTTTAAAGTGACTATACCACTGGGTCACTTATCCTTAGCGCAGTAGTAATACTTTGTGCGGTCCAAAATCTTTTTTCTCTAAGCTATAATGATATCATATTCTATATGGACTCAAAGCAGATACAAGACGAGTTCAAAGCCTAAACGAAGCCACTTCCAACGCATATGTTGATCACATACTTCCAAGATATAAAGAGAATGGCTAAGTCCGACATATACATCTTTTGTCATGCAAATAGAAAATACAATGTAATAGCTAATAGATCGGCTAAACAAGTCTGAACACTTCAATGATTCCCACTTATATTTTAGAACTCTTTGTAATGACCTTGGACATTTGTACTGTTAATTAGTAATGACAACATTTCGAAAAAAATAGTAATAATAAAAAAAAAGAATTAACTAAAAAAGAAAAACTTAGTATTGGGCACGAGCCCCACCCCTTGCCTTCTTGCGTCCACCATGGGCCCAACCTAAAAAAAATTAGAGCCAATAGTCTGAACCTCTTCGTTAAAAAGGAAAAGTTGCTTAAGGTTTTTCTTTCTATGGAGTTCGAGGATGATACAAATGAATAAAAATTTACCTTTTTAAGAAAATGGTCAAGGTTATATGAGACACGTATGTTGTGTTTATTGAGAATCTCGGGCATTTAAATCAAATCGACATTAAACCTTTAGATAGGATTTAGTATAATATTAATGTGTTATGATTATATTCTTTGGATGTGGAGTGATGGGATCATGGACCAAGTGTATGTGTCAAGTGGCAATCTCATCTCATGACAAATGTGTTATCATTGTGCTATGAACATCGTTGGTAATGGATTCATATGCATGTTAAAGCAATGACATCTTTCGTGCAAGTTGAATTGTTTGTTATAATTATGAATTTTTGTGTGCCCTCGTGTTCGTGATACTCCTTTGAAGGTTTTCATGCCAAACGAGAGAAGATATCTTTTGAATGATGTTTGAACGTGAAGACTTAACACTTGGAGTCTTGGACGATACTTTGTATTGGTCGTTTGCCCACATGTCACCACCTGCTGAATCATCAAACATATAATCAATTCATAATGAAAAAATTACTTAAATACTCCAAATATTGCCTTAATTACTTAATTATTCTTTTTTGGAGCAGTCTAAAAACATATAATTTTTCTTTTGTAACTTTAATTTTATAATTGGATCGATAAATCTGATCAATAGCCAAAACTCATATCATAAAATTCTTGTTTTTCTTTTTCTTTATATCGGGAAGGAATTGAACCTTTACGTATAATATTATTGGATATGGACTTTGGCTGTGATTCCCAAATCACATATTCATGTCAGCTTGGCTGATCAATATTTTTGACAGACAAAGCTTATTTAAAGAAGATAATTTTATTACTCTATGGTGCATCTTCTCTCGAATGATTATCAAAATTGCTCAAGTTAAAACTTTTTTTTTTCTTTTGTTCACTTGTTTTTGGTTGAGGTTTATCGAGTTTCAAGATTTGGAGGATTTCCGAGATTGAGTCATTCTTCTCCTCATTTCATTCCTGTTACTCATTTATTGTTTTCCACTCCAACGATGTCTTAGTTGCAACTTGGAAAACCAAAAGCTATGGACCGATCGTCCCCAACAGTGTTGAAGATCAAGGTGCCAACAAAATTGATAACTCTGACGTGTTGGTTAAATGTTCACGGCTTGTACTAGGGAGATGTCTGAATCCAGCGATTCAGTTCCATCATCTATATGATGCCGAGAATGTGGAGGTTGGAAGATAGAATTTCTGGACTCGGCCTAGGGGTTAGGCGGTTCAAATTTGATTTCAAGCATCACAAATACATTTTTGAGTGATCAAATCGTTGAAATGAAAATGTATTAATTTGATAACATTTTCTTATGTTTCATATTCCATATAAATAATCGTCTAGTAAATTTGATGTGAAATTAAAAATCAAGGAAAAACAAATAAAATGAAAAGAAAAAAGAAAAGCAAAAAAATGTGAACATTAATGGCGAGCAATGGACCATAGGCTTCTACATCAGCAAAAGGAATCATTATCTTTAAACCAAGAAATTAAAAACGCCTTTAATTGCATTCCACTTGTGGATAATAAGTACAAACCACCTTTCTCCATTTTTGTTATCAATGCCACTTTTTTTTTGGAATTCATATATTTATTTCAGGTTACACTTACCATTTTTTAGAACCCATTTTCTATTTAATTAAACAAAAAATATATGAGAGTCAAAAACATGTAGCGTTGCCATTTTACAAATTTCCAAAACTTAAACTTAACACCTGCAATAATAAAGAAAAAAATTAAAAAGCTAATAGGATAATTGACAAATATATATATATATATATATAAAGGCAAATCCCTTCAATCTTTCAATAGCTGAACAAAACAGAAAATGTATATCTTCCTATATTTTATATTCTGTTAAACAGTACATAAATTATTTCATTTTCATTTATATATATATTAGAAAAACATTTTATTATATATTATAAAATGCGATTGAGATGAAAGAAAAAAATGCAAAATAAGAGGCAAGAAAAACAAAATAATCGTTTTATATATTGACCATAAAAATATTTAATAATATAAACTATATATTAACATCATTTAATTATATATGTTTAAACATTCTATCATAATGAAAACAATTCGACACTAATAATATATGTTTAGTTGTTAAACTATAAAAAAAAAACTGAAAATCATATAGTTCCACATACATAGAGACATGTGTATATATAATAACTAATAAAGGAGTACATATCTAAAATGATATTGTGAATTAGAAATTAGAAAGAGAAAAAAAGGATTGAAAATATTAATGAAGGAAAAATAAGGGTTGGTTGGTAAAGAGGTAATGAAAGGATGAAAAAGGGACAGATCGGGGGAATATGAACTAACGCTGTCTTTAACTCTCTATTAGCTTCATGACGATCCTTTGATTACGATTGGAGTTAATTTTTAGAATCCCTCCAAATTTTATTTAATATTCTCATTTATTATTCTACAAGGATAATTCTCATTTTCACTTATCCGTGACTCTCATTATTACCTGAATTCATTATAACTCTTTTTGAATCCAATTTTTATTTTGTTCCAACATGTTAATCTGTTGTGTATGTGTATGTATCTTTTGTATTTTTTGTTTCTTCCGTTAACATGAACTCTTAAATCTTTATCAATAATTTAAACCATAATTTA
This sequence comes from Lepidium sativum, assembly GCA_023374145.1. NCBI lineage: Eukaryota > Viridiplantae > Streptophyta > Magnoliopsida > Brassicales > Brassicaceae > Lepidium > Lepidium sativum. Next base: position 29,074 of record JAKUCM010003873.1, on the reverse strand, counting down.
AATCTCCAAATTTCAGATAAACTTATGATCTAGAAAGTGATAAAAGGGAAGAAAAAAATAAGATAGAACCAATCCATAGAAGGCCCATTTTTTAGATGACCATACTAATTATAACAATTACATGGATCTAATTGGGGAGGTGGGTAACTTAAAATGGACTTGACTAAATTTCTAATTATTCTCAATATGGTCAATGATTGGCCCAAAAACCCAACCCAACTAACAAAGGTTTGGCCTTTGTGTGGGTAAGAAATTAAATAAGTAGAATTTGGAAAGAAAATGCATGATTCATTTGGTAAAGCATGAATTTTTTATGTTCTTTTATCGGAAGATTCCTAGTTGACTTGTTGGTGAGTTGGAATTGGTCAAACACTCAAAGTTTGACAAATGGAGCATTCGGAATTTGACCAACCTCTCCATTACAAAAAGATGCAGTATTAAGGTCAATAGTCTTCTTCTCTTCTCGTGTGTTTCTTCCAATCACACAAAAGGATATAAAGATTGAAAAGCTCATTCACTCTCTCACACGCAGCCAAAACGTTCCCTGCAAAATTCTAAGTAAAAGAGAGAAAATTGTAACTTATGCAGGTTGTGAGGAGGATTCCATCAGGAGAAGGCGCAGAGATGCCAGGGCGATCCGAGGTGAACCGGGTCAGACGGAAGAGTCACGGGTCGGGTCTGAGGGTTAGACTGCCTTGCACGTGCTCTGGACGCCCTGGTTCGACCAAGTGTGCACGACATGGGTTTATGGTGCCGACTAATGAGAAGCTTATCCGGAAGGCAAGTGATGGAAGCAGAGAGGTGTTGAGAAGAGCTTTGACGCCTCCGGCTCGGCGGATGAATCTCCGGTGGTGGAATTTCCAGCCAACCCCTAGCAGACTTTGTAAAATGTCTTCTATTTGATCATCAAATTGTGATTCAAAGCTGATAACTTTTTTTGTTTGATTGTAAATTAAAACTTCAGAGCTTTTTTATACTTCTAGAAATCCAATAAGAATCAGACTCAATTGCAGAGATTTGAACCATAGCATTTCTTGTACGGACAAGAAACATTTGGAATGCAAAGTAGTGTTGTAAGAAGAATCAAGTGGACGAGTTGTTGTTCTGAGTTGGCAAAATAAGACGATCTTGGCCTTCGATTAGTTTTGCAGATTTGATGATATCTCCTGTCTTGATCTGCCCAAGAATATCTCTTCCTGCTGTTGTGTATCTGCAAAATTTTTGACCAACAAAAGCATATCCATTAATCCCAATGCATATTGCAAGTTTTGAAGAATTCAATAAGAAATGTTTTAGAAACTAATACCCGAAAACTGAGAAATTCCCTTCATCAAAAGATAAGCCTCCTAAGCCAGACTGCAGAAAAGATTCAATATTCAAAAGCAAGCTCCTTAGATTCAAAATGGAAGGGAGTTTGGAGAGATACCTACGTTTCTTTTATCGTATAGGTAGAAGAAGAATTGGTAAGGAGAAGAGTATTCATCTGAGCTTTCGCTATGAGCCATTGCAAGAGCTCCATAAACCGAGAGAGGGAGAACAGGTAACTCCCCATCCTTCCAAATGTCAAAATGCATTAAAGAAAAGTCAGCTTTTTGGGTTTTGATTTGGCAATTGACGCAGTTTCATTTTACCTGTACACTCAGCGGGGTTCTGTAGAGAGGTTCAAACTGTCCAGAAGGCATTACTTCCAACGGAACACTAACACTCTCCACCTTACCACTCCGGTCTTCTGAGATAACAGCTTGGTTCACGGTACTGAGTTTGGCTCCATCATAAGCACCAGTAGTTACCTAATAAAACCCAACAAGCAAAGACTTTAAGCCACATGTTTTGAAGATAAAGAGTAAAGTCACTTAGTTTCAAGATCTGGAGCCAGCAATGGTTAAAGTGAGAGTAAACTACCTTACCAGTTTTGCAAAATTCCCTGCTGTTAGAGGTGCTGAATATCCATCTATAACGACCTGAATCCATAATATAAGCAAACTAGCGTCTTAATGAACGAAGAGTTCGAGAGACTGGTTTAAATTTACAAGTAAAGCAATTTTTTTATAAGATTTAACTTTGATACCTGGATTGTAGCACTCTTTCTTTGTTCACCCCCAGTTTCAGCTGAAAATGTCAAACCATCACCTTTCTCAATGGTGATTTCCACAGTTCCTCTTCCAGCTAATCTAAATTTCCACAGGAGCTGTTTTGTTTACAGCTCATAAGAAGAGTCTAACTCAGAAAGACAGAAAATGGACTTGCCTGGGATAGTTTAAGTATTGCTCAGGAAGCAAAAATGACAGTCCAGATGCCTGCAACAACACTTGTAAATGTCAGAAACTAAATCTTGTAACTTAGGTGTTTAAACCTACTCAAAAGAGATGAGATGGGAGAGAAGAATTTCATGTACTTGTAATAACTCCAGTTCTGCAACAGTATCTAGTGATGCTGCCAGGCCAAGGGACACTTTATCAGGATCTTGTTTCTTAATAGATGTTATAAGTGCTTGTAAACCACCCTATCAAACAAAAGAACATAAGATTAGTAGCCGCTTATAGCAAAATCAGATAAAATCTAGAACATATATCGGCCTATTGCAGTGGCAAACTAAAAGAACTTTTTATTTAACATTACCAAATCATCTCTTTCACCAAGCTTTTCGAAGTTATTACAAAGATTACAGTTCATCAAATTGAGAACAGAGTAGCGATTAACTTCCCAGTACCTTGCCGTCAATCAGAGTTGTATACAGTTCTGAGCCCTTGTCTTTCAAGTCTGCTGGTATACTAGCCAATATTGAATCCTTATCGTCCACAGCCACCTGAATAATTACGTATAGAAGTTCACGCTTGTGTTTCAACTATTCTTGCAAAAATGCAATAAACATAGTGCATAACTCAATCCAATCAATCCAAGAGCATCTTAAAACATTTGAATATCACGCACACAAAGTAACAGATCAAATGCTATTCAGAAGCTTGTATAGACAAGAAAAGGAAGTAACGAAGTTTACCTTTAGAGCTTTCTTTACATTACTCTCCATGGTACCATAAGGCTTTCTTTGGGGAATTCTCAGAAGATATGATATATCTTCTAATGAGGCCTGAGGAAGGACACATCATAGAATCACAGAATCAATAACCTCAAAAACCAAATGTATCTCTAGCAGGCAAATATAAAGTCTAAGATAGTGACAAGCCTGTATAGCCTTCATGCCTGGATTAGCAGGAATGGCCCTCCGTAGAGCAAGTTCCCCAGTTCTAGGAACTTTCGTGTCCGGAGAATAAAGAACAGCCTCTGCAGGTGATATGTACGCAGAGTCTAGACCAAGCAAGGGCAATGGAGACCAAACTTGAACCAATATCAGGATCGTTGCAACCAATTTCTCGAGATTTTTTGATCCAGCTTCAATAGGGTTCAATTTCGAATCAATTGAAGAAATACAGGAAGGTATAAGTTCCTGCACTGCTGAAAACGAGTTTTCAGAACAGAAATCGGAATTTATTATGAACCCCAGAATTCTAAATTGCTACCTAACACTGATACAGATGTTGGACAATGGAAATCCATTAACTATCAAGTAACTCTAATGTGACATCATCCGAGAGAATTACACGCATTTGAGATAAGTTTAAACCCGACCTTATTGCCAATCTTTCTGGATGTAGACTGCAATCTCATTCGGAGAATTCCGGAACTGGTTCGACTGAAGGGTAATTTGGGTTTTATGAAGAGTGATCTGCGGTTGAATGGCGAAGGGTGGAGGATGCAAGTCCGGTGAGAGAATACAGTGGAAGACGACAGAAGAGAAGCCATTGATGGAAGCTTGCAAGTTACAGAGACGAGGATAGGGAGGAGGAAACGAATGAGCTTTCTTCTTGGCGCGCCTCATCTTCGAGACGATTACGTGGCGATATGTGAGTGGATAACGTGGGCTCCACTAAAGTCAATATATAAAACGCCATGGTGTTCTCATACGAAAAGTACAGACAGCAACTATTTTGCTTCTCGTTGGTTAAATAACTCGACGTTTCGAAAATTCGCTTGTGCACACTTTGCTGTGTGTTTATAGCGATGAAGCAAAAGTAGTTTAAGGCTTGGCCCAAATGTGACCCAAGTAAATAAAGTAATTAATAGGGGACAGATAATCACATGGACGTGAAGTGACAATGACAAGTCATTTAATGCCCAACTACAACCATCAAAGACGACATTCTTGAAATTTACTCATTAGAATCGAATTTTTCTTCTTTTTATTGTCAATAGATTTGAACTTTCTCTGTATTTTTCTCCATGATGTTAGATTTTTATCATAACGCAAATAGTAGTAATAATAACGCATCAAGATTAAGGACCAAATTAATTAAGTTAATAAAACTATAGTTTAAATACTAAATACAATACAGGACAAAAATTGCAAACGCAGAGTTTTGCCAATTTTTTGCCTTTTCATCAAGCATCTGGTTCCGCTTCGCCTCCCCAGACGCCACATACATTTTGATTTTCTAGTGTGTAGTAGATTCGTAATTATATATCACAATTATAGTTTCAAACTTCCAGACTTGGACTACGTGCCGTTTTCTACATAACGAACCGACACACAACACTACCGTTTTATGCCACGTCATCATCTCCAATCGAGACGGACTTCACGTGGTCCGGCGATGAGTTCACTCGGTTTCCGGAAAGACACGATATGGCTTCTGGCCATGAACGCCGTGACTCGCTCAGAAACTCGGATATCTTCCATTTTCAGCTCTTGAAGACGCCGCACGTACTCCGGCACGTGTAAGAGATCCCAGACAACACACAAACCTCCAGGCTTGACAACCCTAACCATCTCTCCGAGCACTCTCATCCTCTCCGCCGCTGCTTCTACCGATTTTTGGCCATGCTCTTTCCCTACTGTGTGAACGAACACCGACGAGACCACCACGTCGAAGTAGTTATCTCCGAACGGCAACGTTCTCACATCTCCTTCACGGCAAGTCACATACTCTTGCACACCTGCACGATTTCAATGAAATAGACGAAATATCGATTTTAAATCATCAATTAGTGAGAGAGAGAGAGAGAGAGAGGGTTTGGGAGCTAACTAATTTTGAGAAGTGTATATACCTTCGAGTTTGGCGGTGCGGAGAGTGGAGAGTGTGGTGCGTTTGGAGCGGTCTAACCCGACTACCCGACCCGAGCTACCAGTTTTCTTGAGCTGTGTAGCTACGGCATTGAGGAGGATGCCACGTCCGCAGCCGAGATCGAGCGCCGTTTTGACACAGGACCAATCGCCGACGGAGCTAACCATGCGTTGAGCCATCTCGTACTGAAGCGGAACGTCAGAGTAGACGAAATTAGCGGCGGCGAAAAGGAGACAGACGGCGGAAAGAGCAGTGACGGCTCCGGTGAAACCTGCGGCTAACCTGGAAGCGCCGGAGAGGAAAAAAGAGTCGAGGAAGAAGCAAATCTGGTCGAAGTAGATGAGGAAGAGAACTGAGAGAAGAGAGAAGAAGAAAGCATGAAAGAGTAGGAAGACGAGTGTCTGCCATTGTTCAATCCCGTAAATTGCATAGATCTGAGTCCAATCTCTATTTCCGGCGGTTTTACCCATTTGATTCCCAGATTCCGATCAAACAATTCCGGTAAATCTGAAACAACAAAATATATAATCAAACTATCAGATCCTCACATTTGAAAATTCAAATTCTAAAACTATAACTAACAACTAAATAAAATCAAGTACCAGAAAGCAGAAAAAGATCAGAGACGGTGTAAACAAGCTGTTTTCTTCAGGAAACAAAACAGATCGAAGAAGAGTATGAGTTTTAGCAAATCTCTGAGCTGAAAATAGATAAAGGAGGAGGAAGAAGAAGATATGACGTAGAGTAAGTGAAAGGAGAATCGTCAGAAGATCACAATTGTGAGAGTGAACTTATGAAGATGAGCAAAGGATTTTTTTAATTTTTTTGTACAACTTTTTATCTTTATTACCATTTTCACGCGCTTTCTTTTCACTCTATACTTGTCGGTTTCTGCATTTTCAAACCACTGATTTTTTTTTCAATATCTTGAATTAAAAACCCGCAAAGTCACACTATATTTTAAAATATTCTGGAGGTTGCTAACAGAAAAATCATTAGTTTACCTTTTTCTTAAACATTAATTTTAAAAATACACCTTTAACTATATAAGATACTGTCTATTAATTTCTGTTTATAATATTAATATTTTGCTTGTGACAACAAAAATATTGATATTTTGCTCTATTTAAATATTTAAGTCTGTACTTGAATTATATATAACTATTATTTATCCTAATTAGCAATTTAGAAGCCACAACGATCGATGACTCATTATTCTTATAAATTTGTCATTTCGTTGACCTATATATATATATATATATATTCTATGATGTACTTGCAATTACCTAGGCGCTGTAAATTTAAACCCACTAAAATTTGATGAATAATAAACCATGAACAATTAAAATCTATTGGCAGGAATTAGATTCATTTTAGACCATACATGCTATAGGTTTAATATACAATAATAGGATGAAACTATTCATATAATATAGCTTTGACTAATAACACATCATTTGAAAGATTGTAAATGTTTACCAAAATGATTTATCATTAAAATAAGTTAAGAATATCAACCTGGTAATTTAGCACATCACTAGAGTATACTGACTTTGTGAATATTATATACACAATTAGATCTTATCAACGAACATCGAGACAAGACATTTGAATTTTGTAAAAAAGAATGAGAAACCATGTGTAATAAGTACTCTCTTCGAAGCAAATGCGCATTGGAGGGTTTAGATGAGAAGCTCATAGACGCGACAAAATTAAAAGTATGTATGCATCTTAAAGATAATGTTGTTTTATAGTTTATGTATATATATCTAATATTATTAAATTGGAAATACGGTGACAGATAAAAAAAAAGAGACAGTGGAGCTACCAATAGAGACGACGTGAGATTGGAATTGTAATTAGATATTTCTGTTAACATGCATGCACTGTGTTCCCTCGATCTCAGATTCGAGATCGCCTGCAATTTCTGTAAGGATAAAACTGAGCAAAAGTGTAAATGAGAAGAAGACAAATATTAGGACTCCATTGCTTATATTTAATTTTGAAGTTAGTAAATTTAAGAACATTTGATACATTTTTTTTTCAACGGCAAGTTATATTGGACACAACTGGTCGGTCCAATAGCCAAATTCCTACATAATGTAGGCGGGAGACTCGATCCCTAGTTATGCAAATGAGTTGTCTTATGTGGACTTACCGCTTGCAACTACGATAAAAACTATTTGCAAGAACATTTGATACATAGAAAGAGAAAATAATACTTGCTGTTTTAAAATGCATTTATTCCAAAAGATTACTCTGTGTTACTATTATAGATTTTGTAGAGATATGGGATAGAAAAAAAGAAGAACATCCTTTGCGTAAGAACTATGGTAAATGAACGGTAAGTACAGTCATTAATATACAGCCGTCCATTTGGTGCTTACACCACTTATGATGGCGACACGTGTAATCATTGTCGGAATTTGATTCTCCGCTAATTGTGGTTTCTAACGTTGAAAAGACCAATTGTATTTACGATCACTCGACCAGACAGCAGCTGGATTCTGTTTCCAATTTTATATGTCGCTTTTCCAAGGATTTATCAAACCAATTTCGAATGAGATTACAAACGAAGATTGTATACCCAAACCAACCTTACTATTTCTTAGAACCAAAAGATTAAACTGATTCAAGCTTATTTTTATTTTATCAAAAAAAATTTGTGCCGAAAGCTAAACAAATTTTTATAAGATTCGGATGCAATTCGGTTTTACATTCAATAGTCAAATGAAAATGATTAGTAGTTCAGTACTTGAGGAAACCACAAAATCACTATCATTTAGTTACTTATACTATTTTTGTATTGACGTAATTCATATTAGGGATGCGTTGTGTTGAATGGAAACAAAAAAAGGAAAAAATGATTGGAAAATACTTAAAAAACATGCTTCCCGCTGAATATTCACACTCTTTAGAACACAAAAACTCGTAAATAAAGAAAGATGGGGTCCAAAGGTTTGAAAAACAAACGTAAAATGAGTATGGAAAACAGAAGGAGAACCATTAACCCCACCACAGCCTTTTCTAAATGCTCTTTTTTCCAATACAATACACTAAAGTCTAAACCTTACGTTCCTACTTGCTTCACCACTTTTCCCTTTCACATGGAAATTATAATAATTCTATATGTTTTGGAGATAAAATTGAAATCAAAGTGATAAATCTTAAGGTTCGAAAATTCTATACGATAAAATGATTATAGAAAAGAGAGTTCTAAATGACCTCTTTCTTGAATATAGTTCAAGTTTCTCAAGTTTTGGAGCAGGGAACCAAACACACCAACAAAGAGTTGAACCAGTGATTAAGCCGTTAAGTTACTGATAACGTAAAGATTTGTTGATTACGAATTCAATTTACAAAATATGTTTTCGGAAAGAAAATCAAATTACACGATTTGAGCTTTGTCGTAAACGGATGTATGGATTTTGTTACATAACTTCTTAGAGCATCCATATCAATGAATTCCTTAGGGGTTCTTAAAAAAAAAAAGGAAACCAATCAGGATTCGCCACGTGGCGAACCCATCTCTTGCAGGTTTCCTCTGGCGAATCCTAATTGGTTCCGTTTTTTTTTTATTATTATTTTTTTGTAAGAACTCCTAATAAGTTCGTTGATGTGGATGATCTTAGTCGTCTAAAAAATGCAAATGAAGGATAAAAAAATGGTGGATTGTAGTAAGGACCATTGTACGTACGTAGTGTTATTATGACACGACACCAGTGACCACTATGGAAGCTTAGCTCATATATTAATTTGGGGTCGTCACCAATACGCGTGTGAATTTGTCTATTATTTTGATTTTTGGGCAAAATTGTTGGCAGAATAGGTGGAAATGATACTTAATAATTCGGCAGAGTGTGGATATTATTTATTAATTATTATGGAGTACTAAGCTTAGAAAATAATTTATCATTTGATGAAGTCTGTCGGTGCTCAGTGTTCACATATGATGCTCAATATTTCTAAATCCAAAACTGACTTCTTAATATCTCTTGATTTTAGTAACTCACATGACCAGCTATTTAACATATAATTCCTTAAAAATTGAATTTTTTAAAATTTAGAAAACCATTTAATAGTTAATTGTTAAAGTATAATTTTTTATAATACACAATTTTCTATAACTGTATATTAATAATAATTTAGTAATTTGATTAATATTTTAGAAATTTATAATTCATAATTATTAATTGACAAGATTTGCATTAAAACTCAAAAAATCAACTTTTTAGAAACAAAAAATATTTATAACATCAATCTTTAAAGAACAAAGAAAATAATTTAATATCTTATCAAATATCAATTTATATTCCTTTGGTTTTTTGTCATTCTATGTGATATTTGTTTGTTTAACAATGATCAATAATCTGTTATGTCGTTACAGAAAATAAAATAATAATATGTTACGTCGTTATAGAAAATAACATAATAATCTGTCATGAAGTACGGGAGATTATGAAAATAATTTTCATTATAGGGCTATAAGATACAAAAAACAGTGATATAATTATAAAAAGCCATTATGTAAAATGAAAGTCGTTTAAATACTTAACAGAAGCCGTAAAAATAAACTAAAAAGTTTTCGAAGAAAAAAGTTGAGAAAGTAGCAACCTGATTAGTTGGTAGAGGCAAAGCGACCTAACCAGTCGTTGACTCATAACATACTCTTAACTATTGTTTAATGATCTAACATTCCTATTTAACTAACATTACCTAACACTTTTTGGATCCGATTAGTGATTGCAGTTTTAATGGTACAGGATAAAATATGGTGTAGTATAAGACTACTTACAATAGTTTTTGATGGAGAGTGTTGAATAAAAAAATTCAATAGTTGGAAAAAAATGATATAGTGCAATTGTATAATTTTTGATGAGATGGATTCAATAGGTTGAAGAAAATTCAGGGTCGTGAATTTGGCCAAAGAAGACACGTGGCGCGATTTCATTGGTTGACGTTTTATAAATTTTAATAATAAATAGAGAAGACACATATTAATTTATGGTTACTTGTTAAAATTATATATTTTCTTTTTCACCTCGATCATTTGAGAACAAATATGTTATAAAATATTTAATTTAATTTTATAAAATTTATACCAAAATTTATAATTTTTCATTCTCTTTAAATTGAGACTAGTTTCACTCAATTCGGACACAAAAAATATCATATATTTAAATATGTATATGTTATCCATTTATTAACTCAACCATTCATTCACTCAAGCACTCAAATTTTTCTCTAAATATGGACTAATTCTTCTTTTGATATACTACTACCAGATATCTCATCTCACAGCAAAATATATCAATGGATCCTAACAATAAGCCTTCTCAAAATTCTCCTAATTACCCTTTTAACTACCAAATCCCTACAAATTATCAGCTTCAACATCAATCTTCCAACCAACCTCAAAATGTATCAAACTATGGTTTTTCACCAAAATTTTTTATCCCATCTTCTGTTCAAAATTATCATCCATATTAGTTGGATTATGTGTTTACAAAATTATGTGTGTTTTATTAATTGTATCGTATTTATATGTTAAATTTTAGTATTTTTCTTTGTTTAAAATAATTCTTTTTATTTTTTATTTTTATTATTTATAATATTTATTTTATAATTCTAAAAATTAAATCACAATGAGAAATAGAAATAGAAATATAACATAATTAATGTGGGGTATAGTGTTGAATTTTTATTAAACAAAACCATAGTAGAAAAGAAAAATTGGATGTGTGTTGAATTTTGAAGTGGAAGAGAGAAAATGATTTGGAAAAAAAAGATGATGTGGAGGGTGTTGAATTTTTCCACCATTGTACATAGTCTAAGTGCAGTGTAAATATAATTTTAATAAAAAACAGAAGAAAATAATATGTGACTTGTGAAATATAAACAGTATGGTTTTTATGAATAATTTTATAAATAAAATGATAATATTAATAAAATCATTAATATATATATATATATATTCACGTGATATATATATATATATATTTATTTGTAAGTGAATGTATGTGTACGTATATATGCAAAGTATATTACATATTTCTGAAAATAAGTTCAATTACGTATATACACATGTAAGTATATATAACAAATAAACTATAATATGATATAATTATATATTTAAAATATGATTTAATCATTAAATAATTGAAAACCGAACTTATTAGTTCTGTACCGAACCTAAATAGATGCATCCATATTCATCAATAGCGGAATAGTTTGTTAATGTAAAATATATTAATATTAAAAAAAATTGTAATGTTCCATTATTATATTTTATCCGCCCCGTTTATATTATAGGGTGACTGGTGACTTTTGTAATTCATTGGCGGTAATCAAGGCCTTTTTTTTTATATCAATATTGGGCCACAAATAGCTGACTTATTAGCCAAATTTTTAAAAATACAAATAGGGAGATTCGATCCCAGAATATGCAAGTGCGCATGCCTTTTGTGAACTTACCACTACGCTAAATGCCACTTGCATCAAGACCTTTGTTTTGTTTGTCATAACATTAACGGGCCTTATTATCGATCAAATACAAGTGGCCATTTGCTTTTGACTAATACAAGCACATAACTTATTCTGTTTATATTATATATTATTTTGGACCCTTCTTTATTGAGTTGTGATCATTTTGTTTCTACTCTAAAAAAAAAGTTAGGCTCTGAATAAATTACCTTTGAAGAACGTAGCCGCCAAAGAATATGACATAAAGATTTTTGTTTATATCTTATATATACGTTCAATTTGTTTGACTTTGTATAATGTAATCAATTATGTTTCAATAATTACAAGGTGAGCAAAATACCGGAAATATGTTATTTGTTGAGAAATTGACTGCAAACACAGAAATTGGAATGAATCAAGACTTTGGGTTTACTTTATAAGATAGCCCAATTCAAAGAACTTCAAAGAGTTTAAGGCCCACTTCTATTCATGTGGTTGATATGTGAAGAAGACCAGAAATTGGAATGAGAAAATTGACAATTTAAGATCAACACTTGGATTTTTGCACGACCCATAAGGAAGGAACAATGAAACACTGAACCTCTAACTATAATTTTTCCACGTGGCAGAAACCCACTAGTCCATCGCCCTTCACGCAATAATGGATATACAACATCCCTAACCTTATATAATTTGGTACGTCGCATCTATATATAATTGAAAACGTAATAAATTCTATCATTTCTCCTTGAAATCTGGAAGCAATATATAAATGAAACCTTATAGTATAACATCAAGAATTCAGTTAGAAGTTGGGAGTTGTACGCACGTCAAAATAATAATATCATACTTTATTAATTACTTCATTCGCTACGCCCACACGTGTAATCACCAAAGCAACTATATTACGCGAATGTTCATAGAACACCAGCAACAACAGTTTTACTGATCGGTCGGTCACAATAAGATTAGTGTGTCCAGTTTTTATAGGATAAAGGAATGGTGTGTTTCTGTTTCTTAGTGGATCAGAAGAAGAAGATGAAAGGAAGCAAACCGGCGGCGGGAATGTGTTCTCGGTGTGGTCGTGGTGCAAGAGTCGCCGACATGAAGACTTCCACCAGGTTCTGTCTAATTCCTATCTATTGCACATCTTGGAGAGCCATCGTCTGTAGCTTTTGCGGCTCTGTTCTTAAATCCTACCATTGAAATGCCTTCTAAATTTTAGTTTCTCACTGTACTGAATTCTGATTTTAGTTCTATATATTATTACATAGTTTGCAATGTTACGGGTATACTCCATAAACATGAAAAAGAAGTTTGGTATATAAAGTAAAAATTGTATTGTTTTTGGCGTACCTAGTAGGATACTTTGAGGTAAGACCATCCACATCGAGAGTTCACTAAAAGGGGTTTTTAGGGAAAAAAAAACTTCTGCAAGAGCCAGATCCGCCACGTAGCAGACCCTGATTGGCTCTGCATTTTTTCAATTTTATTTATTTATTTATTTTTTCCTAAGAATCCCTAGGAGTTGACTGATGCTGATGCTCTAATGCACGAAAATGGAGCTCCTTGTTCTGTTCTTATACTTTCTTAAATTGCTTTCATCAACAACTTTCTTTTGGTAAGACTAACACCAACCATTTGCAAACAACGATCATTATTGAATTAAGATATGAATATAACAGTAACTATAATCTTTCAACTCTTTGAACCAGAAATTACATGTAATCTATAAACTTCTACTAACGAATAAAACTTTTAGGGATATATTAAAACATGAATTTAAGTGATCTGGATTGAAGAACAAATCATATGTTATTCAAACATGAATTTTTTAAAACCATCTAAATTCTAATGCTATTGAATTACTAATTTTAAAATGTATAATAAAATTCACTATTATTGGAAAACTTTTAAAATACGATTTCAAGTGATTTTAAAAGGTTTTAATGTATTTTAGAAAATTCTTATACTTAGGATTCAAAAATTCTAATCTCATGGTTTTGTGTGGAGTTTTGGAGGATTTTTTTTTTTGATAAACAGTTTTGGAAGATTTTGTTACAAAACATAAGAACTTTTATGAATTTATCTAAAATCGTATTAAATTTTATAAAATATAAGTCATTCACGACCATTTTAAATTCAACGTTTAATATTCTCCTGTAGTTTGATTTCACACTTCCTATTAAGCGGCAATTACGTATACCTAAATCATTCACATGGTTGAAGAGTAGTAAGCAAGTACAGTCAAAATGTTGCAATCATATCACATCAATCTTTGCATGCATCTATTTCTATGTATAACGACTCCAGAAGCAGGCAGTGGACAGAATCATTTCTAAATATACATATTTAACGGGATTTAAGGTGTAAAACGATAGGACATTTGTAAGTCTTCTCAATGTAACAACAATACAAATAGTAAGTCTTTGTATCGTGTCTTGAGGGGTAAATGTGAAAGACTAAATTAGTTTTGACGTGGTCAATAATCATCAATAATAATAATAAAATGTCGTCTTAAATATTGTCTATATAACTGAACTCGTCTTAATCTAATCTTCATCACCTTAGTTATATCTTCGACTAAATTAATGGCTAATAACTTATATTTTGTATTGCTGACTATCTTTCTATTGCTCAATCTGTCTAAAATTTGGTGGGAAACTGCTGATAAACCGCGAGGTAAGACAATGTGCAATGGTAGATACCCAATTTGATATCTAAACCAATTTTATAATATTAAAACTATTTAAGATATGTATTTTGTGTCTCCTATTTAAGATATGTATCTTAAATAGATACTCCAAATCTGATTAAAAAATTATAAAACCAAAAATTAGATACTCTAAATCAGGTGCATTGATCATGCTCTAAGTAACACATAAACTTTCTTTTTTTTTTGTTAAAAGAGTAACACAGATTAGTCACACAAAATTTGTAAACATCGATTCAACTTTTTGTTGTTTACAATGATTTGATCTGAGTAATTGATTTGTTTGCTTCAGTTTTGACGACAAAAGAGTTGGTCGATAAACTTTTCGAAGCAAAAGCAGCTTTGCTTCGTATCGGATTTGACGAAGATCAAGAGTATTTTAGATCTTATTTTGTGCTATAGACTATATTACACCCAAATTCACATGTATTATGGTTTTCTCAACGGCTTAAATTTTTAATAACCAAATAAATGAATGTTTAATCAGCAATATATCCGAAGAAACGGGCCAGGTGTCGGCAGATTCGGCTTGGAAGCTATTGTATTGAAAGCCCAACAAAATATGGAACAAAGCCCTCGTTTTACGGTGTATTCGACGCCGTTTACTCGTTTTCTTTTTCTTTTAATACGCATCAGAATATAAGTACTGTAGGAGTCTAATATGCATCAAAATATTGGAACATATCTTAGGGATATATAATTTGACGCCCTTAATATCCGACGACTATCTTTATTATAAAAAATAGTATCTGATTTAAATAAATATTTGCTCCACTGATACATCCGCTAAACACTCGTGCTTTCCTTTTCTAAATTGCTGTCCATTTGTCGGACAATGTTTGAAAATTGTTAAAAGTATTATTGAACATTTAAAATGAGTAGAAAATAAAGAAATCTTAGGCTTTGTAGACTTAAGATGAAATATATTCTTTTAATTGTACTTGTCGTTTCATTTTCCTTTGGGTTTAAATTTTCTCTTCTTTAGCAGTGGTTTTTTAGTCTTTGTTATTTTCCGCTTGCTTTAGGTGGTTTTATTTTTTTTGGTATTTTGTACTCTCTCAACCAGTTGGGTTAACCCCTTTAATCAAAACCGGTTAATTAGGAAAAAAAGAAGAAAATGAAACACAAATTTTCGGGTGGATATAGATTGGAAAAACTTCTCATGAATTGTAAATGCATGAATATGATGTACCAAAAAATCTGCCGTTCCTAATGGAATAGGTAACAAAGCTACTTTGCCACCCACTGCTACTAACTCACCGCCCCCCTCGTTCAGAGGGTCTTCTTAGTCTGGTTTGGTTCAATGTCATTGGCTTAAGATTAAGCTGATTATGTTTTTAAATCGGTCTATCTCCATTAGTTTTATTCGTCATCAAGATTAAGCTAAAAAATTTCTTCTTGATTCTTAGTTAGATTTGTTAGGTTTCGGTTGAGAGTTTGTTCCAATAGATTCAGGTATAAAGAACATGTTTGCTACTCTTAGTTTGTTTAATCTTTTCTTTAAGATATATTCTTTGTTCTTCAGTCGGGTTAGAGAGTGAGTTAGGGAAGAAAATAGCTAGGTCTGAGTGTTGGCTAGAGAGATTTCAGTGAGCTTGGGTTGATCGAATATAGAAGGCTAAACTTGGTTTTGAGTTCTATGGTGGTAATAACGGAATCAGACTCGATTGAGCTCCCATGAGATGTAAGTTCTGAATTTGGAACCGTACTTGTTAAATGCTTTATGTTCTTTCTTGATTTCTTCAAGTTTTGCTTCAATCTATTCAACTAAAATCAAGTTAGATAGGGTCCTTGTAAAACATAAGTATCACAAAAAGTAATAACAATAAAAACAATACAAAACATGTTAACTAGATTAAAATAAAATAAATAAATTTAAACATAATCAATATAAAAAATACTATATTCATAAAAATTATGTTAAAATTTGATAATAGTTGTGTATAAGAAAACCACAACTAGCCATATTTTATTATTCACGACCGTACAGTAACGAATTTTTTTGTGGCTACTGACATAATTATATGATCGTTATTAGAAAAAAGATGGCTAGTCGTGGTTATAGAATATTTTTCTACAAATTAAAAAAATAGAATTTAAGAAATATTATATGAAAGTAGAAATGTTTTTTTCTAGTGATTAACGTAAAAATTTAATACATAGATTTTGTAAATATTTCAAATTAATTAATTTTAAGAGATTTTTGTAAAAATTATCAAATATATATATATATATATATATATATATATCGATCAATCCCCGAAGAATAACATAACTCGTAGCAACTTTGAAAAGATGATAAAATTGATGTTTGCTGTCAGTTGTCGATGGTCATTTGTTACGGTCATTAATGACTAACAAAAATCCAAAATCTAAATTTTTATATTAATATATAGATTAACAAAACCTAATCAATAACTTCATAATTTTATCTTATGTAATAATGTAATTATATAGAATCAAAATCTGATGGAAGATGTATATGTTTAACTACTTGATTCCAATGTTATTACCTGAAATTATCCTATTAAAAAATTGGTTTATTTGATTTTCCTTCCCAAAACGTAGTCATCTGATTACGTCAGTAAACATGTATTTTATATCTATGTGCTTTAGATGAAATAATAAAATTACTGGACGTGGGAACAGGCTTCTAGATTTATTTTAGTTTGGTCGTCGATTAAATTAGATATTATACCTTCCTTCGATTTGTCTTTCTGTGTGAAGATACGTATTGTGAATGTGAGAACATAATTATGATTCTTGAGACTTGTAATATATTATTATTAACTAACCGAAAACATAAGCAAGATAGTTGATTCTTACAATCTTATACCAGCGGTTGTTGAAATGAAATCCTGAAACCCTAACTTCCCACCATTATCTATAGCAGTTGGTTTCATGTGATTCGACAAAATTTCAATAACATGTTGAATCGTAAGAAGAAGTCGAAGAAAAATCTTCCTTCTTTGGCTAAATTATCTCGCATCTTAGCCGTTATCCACGCGGCAAAAAATGTGACTCAATCTTGCTCACCCTCTTCCGTTATTCCCGAGTCTGAAATTCCACCATCATCAGTACGTAGCCTCTGCCGCTTCTTAGAGTCCTTTTGTCTATGCACTAACCGCGATTAAAGCCCAAATTTCAGAAAATGAAAGTGAATATTCACTATCTCCTCTAATTTCTCTAAGCAACCAGAGCGATTCACCTCAACCTTCTCAAGAAATTTCGCTTGATTCCCTTGATAAAGACAAAAACCCGTTGGCTTCACAGCCCAATTCTCCGTTGTGCAAATGGGCTTCTCTCTTCTTTGAATCTACAAAGATTGGTCGTGTTGGTGAGCGAAAAGCTCATGTATTTGGAAACCAAAGCTAAAGAAGAGCTCAAGATTTCATTTTTCACAATTTTGGGGGATGATTCCAGATAGAGGTTGAAACATAGGGATCCTAAATGCGTTTTGGGCATGCTCTGGCCCGAGAATTTGGGTTCACACCATCAAATATGGAGCTTTTCTCCTGCGAATTTCAAATCCCAAAACCATGTCCATTCTTCTCAGCCGCAACATGTGGATTATAGTTTGCTCACTGATGTTCTTTGCTTCGTGGTCTATAACCATGGAACCTTCAGAACCGCCTCTCACTCATGCCCAAGTGTCTGTTGAGTTCAGAGGCATTCCGTATTTCTTATTTCACAAGGACAATCTTAGCCGAATCGCTACCAGTGTTGGTACTCCGATCTTATTAGCACCATAAACAACAAGAAAAGAAAACCTAGAAGTGGCCAAGGTGGTCATTGAAGTGAATCTCTTGGAGGAACTTTCAACGAAACTCATCTCTGGTCTCCGAAATGGGAAAGAATTTGAAATAGATGTTCAATATCCATGGATACCTGAGCGATGAGCTGCTTGTGGAGTCTTTGAACACAACAACAAGCAATGCCCTACTCTCAGCTCTATTAAGGAAGTTGTGAGAAAGTCGACAAATCAATCTCATTATTCTACCCACCTTAAGCCACATACCATCTGGCGCAAGAAACCTTCCCACTCTCTCGTCCAAGGGGACATTCACGATCATGGGGAAGATCCCTCACCATCAAAGGCTCTGGAAATAAGTCACATGATGTTCCTTCCCCAAACCTAGGAGGCAAATTATGACACGAGATTGGTTAAGGAGTAATAAACCACTTTTTGGAGTGTTTACTAAGATGCACATATAACCCATAAATTCAAATATAATCGAGAGAGCAATCTCGCCAACTTTGATCACCATCTAACCGCCAAAATTATTGTTACTTGGGAACCATCTGTTTCCATGTTTTTATATTCTGTTTTGCTGCAACAAGTTACATGTGGATTTTTTATTGCATCGCTGAACCTCAGTTTAATTGTTACCTTTGTTTATAGGTTCAATATGAAGGAAAAAAGAACTAAATTATGGAAGAAATCTTTTAATTAACACTTGTTCAATGTTGTCCATGGGCTATATTAGGGGACTCTAACCATATTTTACGCGTTAATCAACATTCAGGTAATGTAGATGAAGATGTTGACATAGTGGGGATGGAAGATTTTGAACTGGCTCTACAAGAAACCGAGCTCTTTGAGGCCAAATTAACAGGCTTACGTTTCTCATGGTAGAACAACTGCGACGCCAATCCAATTGCCAAGAGAATTGACCATGTGCTCTTTAATGAACATTGGACTACTTATTTTCCTGATTCTTTTGCAGATTTTGTGTCGTCATTGTAATCAGACCATACTCTTATACTCCTAAGATTGCCTTTAACGAAAAGAAGGAAAAAAAAATCTTTCAAGTTTTTCTACCACCTAATAGACTGCCCATTGCTTCGAATTGGGCAGTCAACAATGCTCAAAAAGCCAGCAATTCAAGATTGCACGAGCTCATAAACTACTTAAACCTCATCTTCGATACCTTAATGCTCGAGCATAAAGCGGTATTTCCATGTGTGTTAAGAATCATGTAGTGTTAGTATCTAATCTTCAATAGCATACCCTGATAGATCTGACAACCTCTCTAGTGGAACAAGAGCACCTTGAGAGAGCTAAATGGCATTCTATGTTTGTGGCGGAAGAGAAATTGTACAAGCAAAATTTGAGGGTTAAATGGCTGCACCTTGGGGATAAAAACACGACTTATTTTCACAAAAATGGCTTCGAGTATAGTAGCGAGATACCTCATCCATGTTCTTAGTGATGTTGCAAGTAACCGATATAGTGGGGAAGAGAAACTTAAGGCTCTAGCATCATAGTATTTTTGGTAGATTATCGGTGCTACCACCGTGCCACACTCAGCTTCGTCAGTCGATCATCTTCGTGAACTTATTCCATTTTGCTACTCAAAATTTATGCGTATTGCTCTTCAAAACTCAGTCTTACAGAAAAAAATTTGGGGATACTCTTTTTACCATGCCATTGGATAAATTTCTTGGACCGGACGATTACATGGTAAAATTCTTTCATTCATCTTAGAGTATTGTAGGGTTAGATCTTGTGGCTGTTTTTTCTGACTTTTTAAAATTAGACAGGCTTCTCAAGGAGGTGAACTCTACAATTATTACACTCATCCCTAAAACGCCAAATGCTAGCTGTTTAAATGAGTACCGTCCAATCAATTATTGCATCCTTATCTACAAAGTCATATAAAAATAATAGTGAATCGGCTGAAATTAGTCCTTCTCCGATGTATATCTTCAACATAATCAACATTCTTAAAAGGTAAAAGCCTTGTTGATAATAAGAAATTACAAAAAGCCATCAATACACAAAAGCTCAATGATAAAAGAGACTTGAGAAAATCCTTTGACACCGTTTGTTGGGATTTTGTTGTTAAATTGTTGCAGACACAAAAGTTCCCTAGACCATTCATAGCTTGAATTAAGAAGTGCATTTCAACACCGACCCTCTCGATTTCCATCAACGATGAACAATCCCCCAATTTTGCAGCCAAGAAAGGGCTTCGACAAGGTGACCCCATATTTCCATATTTGTTTATTATGGTCATGGAGGCGCTTACCTGCATGTTGAATCGATCAGTGGATGATAACAGCTTTGCACTTCACCCTCAATGCTCAGCTCCGCACATCTCACATTTGCTCTTTGCTGATGACTTACTTATACTCTCAGACGACTCTGAATCCTCTATTCGCGGTAAATTCACAGTTATGCTCGATTTAAACAATTTTATGGGCTTGATATGAATACTTCCAAGTCTCAAATCTTCATAAGAGGATACAGTGAGTTGGAAAATTGTGAGCTTCTGCATGTTTCAAGTCTTGTTGAAGGCTCTTTCCCCTTAAGATACCTTGGTCTGTCACTTCACACCAAGCGCCTGTCGCTGACCACCTTGCAGCCCCTTACCAAAAGACTTACAGCCAAGATACACTCCTAGACTGCAAAATTACCTTTCATTTGCTGGTAAAATCAGATTAATATCTTCTATTGTGTATGACATGGTTGTGTTTTAGAGCTAATTTCTAAAGCTTTCAAAGGCATTTTATAGAACAGTAGATTCGTTATGTTGAGCTTTCCTTTGGAAAAAATCCTCAATTACAGCTGCTTCAGGTGCTAGAGTTGTGTGGAAAGATGTTTGCAAACCAAAGGAAGAGATTGGTCTTGGTCTGCGTTTACTAGAGGATTTTGAGATCGTTTTACGATTACAACAAGCTTGGAATTTCTTTGCCAATCGAACCTCTTTATGCTCTCTATGGTTAAAAATGATATGTTTTCCGCAGAAAATCCTTTTGGCAAACACAGGACAATCAAAATTTATCTAGATAAGTAACAAGTTTAATACAACTCAAGCATTACTAAAGAACTTTCTTAGGTGTGAAGTTCGAATTGTTTTGCAGCTTCTTTCTGGTATGATACATGGACATATCTGGGGGATCCACATACTCATATTTGGAGCAATTGGACTAGCAAACTTCATTTTGGTGCTCAAATGTGTATGGCTGATGTAGTCCATAATGGATCGTGGTTCTTCCTAACAGCAAGGTATGATGTTGCACAATCGCTTTTGATCCTCCTCTCGAGAAAGCAACCACCTTCTCCAGACAAAGTAATGAAATCTACCAGTGAAAATCTTCCCCTGGTCTCATCCGAAATCACTTCTCTTCCAATGACACTTAGGAACAAATCCGACTCAAGAGCCCTCTATTCCTACCAGCAAAAACAATTTAGCTTAAGGAAGTAGTGCATGAGTATATCTTCACTGTTTGGCTGACATATCTTCAACGAATGCCTACTCAAGACAGACTTAATAGTTGGGGATTAAATTTTCCCTCTACATGTGTGTTATGTCAAGTAGGGGACAAATCTCATCTCCACCTCGTCCTCCAATATGCTTTTGCACAAGAAGTTTGGTGATACCAAACCCTTTATTATCTCTAGTTGATGTGTCCCCTTAGTGCAATCTGGTCTCTTCAGCTCGTAAGCATCATTGTGTCGTTGCTAACTTTCATCTCTAGTTGTTATTGCTTTTCAATATGTGCGTCTCCCACCCGATAAAGCAAAGTTGAAACTGTTTTCATGGTGTTGAAGTGCAACATATGCATTGTCTATCTCAACCAAAGATTTATCTCTTTCATAGAGAGCTATGTCCCGTTGCTGAAGTGTTTCATCCATAGCTGTTATTGCTTATTTCTTTGCAGAAACTGCTTAATTCGTTTCATGTATAGATTTGTCTCTCTCTGCAAGAATGGACATGATCTTCTTGTTCATCACCAATGCATTATGTTACTCCTTTATCTGATACTGAAGCATCATATTCCACAGTAACAAAACACAATTCACTTAGCTTCTTCAATCACACACATAAAACATCCCAACATATACCAAAAGTCTTCTTCTTACCACCGATTGTGCTCCTTTTAAATAATCCGGCTTGAACCTTCCATTAACATACTAGCCATGATTCTCCATTCTCTTTTATCTTCAAAATAAATAAACCCAACAAAATAAAACATTTTTTTTCAAGCTTCTACACCATAATCAAAAAAATAATGAGGTTGAGTTACAAACATTGTGGTTTGATCTCTCAAACAAGGTTTTGAAGAGTATCAATCACAAAACTGCACAAACAGAAGATCTCTGAACTCGCAGTTTTACTTTCTTCTAACCTTAAATCATCATAATTATTAAAAAGAAACTCTGTAATACGTCATCACCAATTCGCCATTGAAGCTTTCTCGATCTCAAAGTTTTCAAATGCCCTAAACAAAATTACAAACCCTTCATTTTGTGGGTTATCTGCAAATCTGCAGTCCACCGTGGGTCATGTCTATATGACCCGTTGTCCACTTTGGATCAACCCGCAAACCCACTAATTAATGGACACATATTTACTTGTCTAGATCCGCGTCCAGGTGGATTTTAATAGACCAGATCCGTGGGTTAATAGCTCACTCGACACCCATACTTTTATGTATGCTAAATTTGCCATTACTAAATAATATGAGACTAGAAATTATAAATCAAATTTCCATATCTTGGATGACATTTGTTTGAATAATATTTTTGTATTTGATATATTATGGTTTTGTTATAGAAAGATCATGACAGGTGTGCGTTTGAGATATGAAACAAACACTAGTCCGACTCAAAATCTGTAAAAATGGTATATAAGAATATTAAACATAGTGTTGCGAAATGTCGTTTGTTAGGCATTGGAAACATTAAAAGGTAAGCTAGAAATATGGGAATATTGAACTACTCTATCTCTTTATGTGGTTGTATTTCATATTATTTCACATGGCCTAACTTGCTTGTGTCAATCAATCGATGAAACTTTGTAGACAAGAGTGCACCCACATACACTCACACACATACACACGGTCTATCTTTTTTTTCTATTCTCGTGTCCCTACGTCTCTTAACCCATCATTACATCTTCTGTTTTTCTTGGTATCAAATGTATGATGAGCTCAAAATTATCTTATCAATAACCCAACACTTCGTGTTGGCTTACTTTGAACCATTCCAGACTAGTCTTCTCTCTTACAAGTCATGAGTATTCACAATTTTCAGCTCACAATTAATTGATGACAAGTATATTTTTGACTAATATCTCTCATATATTAGTCGTGACATATATTGACTCTTTTCAATATGATATATTATTCGTTTTATTTCCTAGATGATGACTTTTCTACCCATTGATTTTGGTATTTCAAATACACTTTTATGGATTAAATTTGAGTTGGACTGAACAATTTAATTGGATATCATTACATTATTATGAATTTCTAATACAAAATTAATAGTTTCAATCAATCGTTACTAGATGTAGTTTTAGTATTGTTACTATTTTGGACGTCACAAATTCATACAAATTTTTGTTAGTGTATTATATACTCTCCAAGTGATCAAACAGGAGACCAATAATATCATTACTGAAGTATCTTATTATTTAGCCAAATATCCTTATAATTAAAAACATTAGAAAATATATGTTGAAAAGAAAGATAACGAACATATCCCAATATAAACGATTTGATTAAATATTCCCATGCTCTTATTAGAAATGCGAACAAACAGAATAAGTATCTAACTGAAAACCAAAAAAGAATTAAGTAAATAACATGAACTTGATTAAATGTAGTTGCGATTTACTAGTTAGAACAAAAATCTTTAGAAAAGAAAAGACACATGGGATGTTTAGAGAAGGAGATTCGGAATCAAATGATCCAACGATCAGAAAAAGATGACAAAAAAATTTGAGAACCGTAGGATCTGTTCCCTTAACCACCTTGTAATGCCAGTCTTTAAAATAAAATAAACAGCACCAATTTTATGTCTCTCATGTGACCGACCACCGCATCCTCAGTTGACCTGTCTTTGCCCCCACTTTGTCTCTCAATAAAAGAAGAAGAAAGACTTTTAGATATCAAATGACTCCAAGTGTCGATATCTCATTGGTTTAATCGTGTGGACCAACGAAGCAGCATATAAGAAGGCTAAGACGCGGTGCCATTACTACAATATAAGAGAAGTGTTTGAGAAGAAAGAAGAAGTTAAGAAATGGAGAAGGAAGGAGGACTAGAGCTTGAGATAACAGAGCTGAGATTAGGTCTTCCAGGGAGAGATGTGATGATGAAGAAGAGAGGTTTCACAGAGATGATCATGACTTCTTCAGGTAGTAATAGTGATCAATGTGAAAGCGGCGTCGTTTCATCAGGTGGAGAAGCTGAGAAGGTTAATAATGATTCGCCGGCGGCGAAAAGCCAGGTGGTTGGGTGGCCGCCGGTTTGCTCTTATCGGAGGAAAAACAATAGTAAGGAAGCTTTGATGACAAAAATGGGATTAGGGTATGTGAAAGTGAGTATGGATGGTGTACCTTACTTGAGGAAGATGGATCTTGGTTCGAGCCAAAGTTACGATGATCTAGCCTTTGCTCTTGATAAGCTCTTTGGTCTTCGTGGCATCGGTTAGTAACTATTTTATTTTCCTCTAAAAGTAAATAAGAGTGGTAATTAGCTAGATGACCATGTGAAATTATACATCCAAGAGACACGATTAATTAAGAACCAACCCTTGTGAATGAGGATGCTACTTAGATCCTTATGTCGTATTGGATTTTTCTCTCTTATTTTACAATCTTTAGATCCAAACTACAATAAGGTATATTACTAACCTACAAATTTGTGTACGTACTTTTGTGTTAGCGAGCAATGTATAGAGACTTACAAAAGTGTTATAGAAGGATTTATTAGTCATTAGGGATATTAGATTTTTGAGGTCAAAGGTTACAGAAAACTCGTTCATATTCGCTTTCTAGTTGAAAAAACCAGCGATATATATTAGTTCTTTAGCACTTAATCATTTTGTTAAAAAGACTTTTCTGTAGTCTACAAAATAATAGTTATATAAATGTGCAGGAGTGGCTTTAAAAGATGGTGATAATTGCGAATACGTTACAATATACGAAGACAAAGATGGTGATTGGATGCTTGCAGGAGATGTACCTTGGGGGTATGTTCATATATATCTTTTGACTTAAAAGATTATAAATTTATATCACAAACTAAACATATGAATTTGGATATATGTGATCTGCAGGATGTTCATAGAGTCATGCAAGAGGTTAAGGATCATGAAAAGATCGGATGCGACTGGGTTTGGATTGCAGCCTAGAGGAGTAGACGAGTGATGATGATGACTTGAGTATGAAGCGAGGAACTGGTTAATTAATTTAACCTTAAATTTAAGATCATTTAGAACATTTTTCGTATTCATCTTTATATATAAATATATCTTATAGTACTATTTTGCAACTAAATTTCAAGTTATGCTCTACATAATTAAATTCAGAAGACAGCTATATATGTATACACTATTTGTTTCTTGAATGTTGAGTTAAGACATTAATTTGTTCAAATTAAATCGTTGTTGTTCGGATCATATATGTATGTAGGAAACATACGTTAGGTATCCATTAATTCCTTTCCTTTTTTTTTGAATTCTTTCTTCTTTCAATATCAATATATATCTTTCTTTTTTTTTTGAAAATAATATGACAGTCAAATTCAGTCATGTGAGACTATTTAATTTTTTCAACAATTAAATCGATAAAATCTGATTCGTAATCTAAAATTCAGATATTTTTAAATCTAGTTTTTGTAGTCAAAGTCGTACCTATAGTGTATTGAAATAGGCATTTGTCTTATGCCACCAATAATTTTCTCAAATTTAAGGACTATATTTTCTTATATATTTTTTAAAAAATTAACTAATCAATTTAGTTCTATTTATATCATTTTACAAGTATAAGTAAATTAGTTGGCTATACTTTATGATTTATAATATTTGAGAATTTTTTTACTAAAAAATATATTTATAATTCAAAAAGAATATTTTCTTTTTGTGTGATAATATATTTGCTTAAGGTATATGCACAAAATTTTAAAAATATGTAGTTACTTAAAATATCCTTATATTACAATTACTTGTGTAATCAATCTGAACAAATAATATGGTTAAATTAGGATAATCATCAAAAAAAATTATTATAATTCTAAAACATCAAATATTTTGAGACAAAAAATGTATAGTTAAATAATCATATACGTTGAAACGCATGAAACACTAGATATTATATCTATTATATATCACCATTTGCTCTAGGCCTCTAATAAGCACTAATATATACCGGAATTACTAGTTTGGATCATTCTAACCATGTCACTAATAAAAGAAATATGTACTGAGCATTTATCGAAGCGAATATACTTTTGAGTAAGAAACGAAGCCATATGATTTGTTACAACAGTGACCTACCCATCATGTGCATTGCTAGCCAGAAACAGCAAAGATTCAGCCCATACGTTTCCACTTTTACTTTCTTTTTGGCCCAATTTAGCCATTCCATCATCTTTATAAACACCACACTATATAACTCCAATCTGATTACATATTCTATACTCTCTACTTTTCACATGCTTCAAGGCTTAAAAAGCTAGCCCAGGTTAAGTAAGTGGACAAAATCTCTGGCAACAATAGAAAAGACCTTGAAGCTGCATTACTAAGAGCGAAAAAAAAACTATAGCTAGTTTTGTTCAAATGATAAAATTATTCTATTTAAAGATCAAATACCATAAAATTTTCAAAAGTAGTGTTGGCCCTCACTGTGGAGTTGATGTACCATCTTAATGCAGACATAGTTTTAGTTATTAGCAAGACATAATATAAGTTTTGAGGGCACAATAAGCCTTGAAATTAGATAGATCTCTCCACTTGTTTACCGGGTGGCGAATTTCAGGTAAGCCTCAAGACCAAAAGGCTTATAGAGACGAGGATTCATCATCTACTAACTCTGGTGCATTTATGACCAGTCCTTCATTAGGACACAATAACAACCCAACCGAGTGTCGATCTTTCTTTCCACTTATAACCACACGGTGAATCGGAGGAATCACCCAACCATTCAATAGTACCTGCAAAAAAATCATACCTGATCTTATTATGTGTTTGATCACATATTTAAAAGGTTCTCTATATAACTTGATATTACATGAAGAGAAGCTCCGGTTAGAACGAGGAAAGAAGAGTCTTGAGCTGGCTTAGCTTTATTCCAATCTTCACCGTCATTCATTTTGATCTCTAAACCATCTTCAACTTTGTTCTGGCAAAGTATGGTGATGAATTGTCTATCGATATGAGAGTCATGACCCAGTTTTCCTTGTGTAGTATCGTCAAGGCCTTTGTATTTGATTAAATGAAAGTGATTCTTCGCTGAGTTAAGATGTTCCTCAACGTATTTTTCTAGCCCGAAACTCTCCATGATCAATCTTCTTACCTTCACGCTTAGTTCTATTATCTTCTCCGCAAACGAGTGAACATTCTTGCTGAATTAGATCACAAATCTTAAACTTATTAATAGAAAAAAAAACAGTAGCATATAACATAAACGGCGAAAGCGATATATTAAAATGTGTTTGTTTTGAAGGGACATGAAGGTGGTGTTGCCTTGAGGCCAAAGCTTGCGAGTCAAGTCATCGGCAACTTCAGGATTATCTACACCATTAAAGCCCATACATTCGTATAAAGCCATAGCCGATTTTGGCGTTCGTATCCACTGTAAAGATTGTCTACCTTTGTACTCAGTTTGGTCTTCAATGGTAAATCGAAAACTTCTTCTGAGGCCTGGAACATTGCCTTCCTTTGCTCCATTGAAGTTCCATTAAACAAGACTTCAAAACATCCGTATTCTTCTAGGGCCTTACGGACTTGTGACCTCACTGACTCCCACTCTGGAGATTCCGGCTTGAGGTTCGAGAAGTCAATGACCGGGAGAGAAAGAGGAAGAGATTGGGTTGTTGAACTTATCGTCATTATGTTTCTGTAAGAATTAAGGATATAGTTTAATATGTATTCTGAGAATATTATGAAGACACGCTTTGTTAATATATAGTAAGAGAAAGTAGAAAGTGTTAAAACTAATTAACTTGATACAATATTCACATTTTTTGTTTGGTTCATATGGCCGCATGAACCAGGGCTACAAATAAAATGTACAATTAAGAGTGGGGTTAGGTTATTTTTTTTGACCAAAGGACCAATCTTCACTTAAAACTCCAAATAAAACTTACCCTTGTTAGTTGTTACTCACGCATAAACAGAGCAAACCAACTAGGGTTTGAACCAAACCAACTAGATTATTCTTTATTTTAGGATGAGGTTTAACCCGATATATATTTTGTTTAATAAATTTTTCAAATATATACATTTGAGTGATGTTCTCATTGATAAACACACCATTATATTCATCGTGTCGGGTAATAATATAGAGAGCCAAAGATACATCTAGGACCATAATAGGAGAATAGGTGTGTTGAAACTAAAATTCTATTAGATAAAATAAATAATTCACATAACAGAACAATTAATAAGGAATTAAAAATATTTACCATTTGATAGAGGAGTAATATTAATGTGATTTCACAGGGTCATACATACATATTCTATTTATTCATTCTCGTCTGCTACGCTTTCTCCGTCTCACATAACAACAACTATTCTTCATTTGTTAATAGATGTTTAATGTATACATGTTAGAAAAAATGCCACTTTGATACACCAATAGTTTCGTTTGATAAGCAACGTATTTATTTTAGAAATTGCCATTCGATAATTTCATGCACAGCAGGGACGGCTTAAACTTCATATGAAATTGGAATTAAATTATTTTTAATGATATTTATCCACTTACAAAAAAAAATTAAAAGAAAAACAAAATTAATGCAAATCTAAACTGAATTATTGTAG
>JAKUCM010003872.1:0-14206 GCA_023374145.1 Lepidium sativum | reverse complement strand
GGTTTTGGCTCCTTCTTTACCAGCTTTGGATCGGTAATACTTCAGTATAGGAAGCTCAGCGAAGACAAATGTAGATAGAAAGACACACATTAACTCGATCAATGTCAATATTCCTATAAACAACACTTCACAAAGAAACAAACACATAATTAAAATTTTCTTAGTTTGTATAAAAAATTGATTGACAAGATAACTTACAAGCGCCTTATTGAAGACCATCGGAAGATTTGTTGAAGATTGCTTTCGTGATAAGCCTTAAACCGGAGGTTAAAGGTTCCAGCTATGCCTAAACCTTCCCTGAACGATTTTGTGAACTCAGGACACATGGAGGACAAATCTCCAACCATTGCACCTTGAACAAATGCATCAGCTAATCCAAACACAGCAACGATCAAACACAAGACAAAATATGCTCCTACGCTTCCACTTCCATGTGAAGCAAGATCCAACTTCACAAAAGAAAATTCAATTCAAAATTAATACAATCTTTTTCCACTAGAAGATCTTATATTGATAAACTAGGGAGGAAAAACAAGGATATCCCCGGAAACTGAGCCCAAATAAGGGTATGTAAAAGAAAATACCACAAAAGAAACTTTGCTAGGCGAACAAGGAACATAATCTCAAAAAAAGCTAAACTAAAGCCGATGATCGAAGATCGAAACCCGAAAAAGAAACTTTGCTAGGCTAACAAAGAACATATTATTGATTAAAGCTAGCCCAAACCCGAATGCATAAGACAATACCAAGCCCCAACAGATGTTGAAAGCTTCTATAGTGAGACAAAAAGTACCAGCAGTGTAAACACTGTACCCGAAAATGTTACTGAGCTTAGCTTTTTTAGAAGCAAGTGTTATTATGAACACATTTGCAACTAACTGATAAACTATTGTAAGAACCCTCGAAGGATGATATTTCTGTTAATTTACAAACAAAACAAAAACATATCGAATCAAACAGACATATGTATTAATTGAATCGTAATTTGTCTTAATTGTGTAATCATACCGGAAAAACTTGATAATAGTAATCAGTGGTGGTCAACATTGCATTCCATGCAACGAGAAATCCTAATCCCTGAATACAACACACAACTCTTGCAACATTCTTGCCCTAATTCATCACCAAAATTATCAATTTAATATCGAAATCACATATACACATTAGTTAATGATTCATATATAGAACTCTATATATACTGACCTCGAGCCTGCTAGGAATATCTTCAAGATTAGTCATCTAGCAAATCACAAATCCTGTAAATTTTCAGAATTTAAAGACAGTAATAGAATTATAAGAATTTTAATAAATTAGGGTTTTGTTAACCGAACTTTTTGAGTCAACTTCTTCACAATTTTCGAGTATATTACAAAAGTGAAAAACGTCCGATATTCATAATTCCTATCTAATCCCTGATAAAACATTTGTTCGAAGAGTTGATATTCACTAATGATACAGAACAAAAACATGAAATTTTCGAAAACTTCTGGTTAATTAAGATGAGCTAGAAAGTAATAAATCAACCTAGAGAAAGTTTTGGTTCAAGGTATCGCTAAAATGTAAGAGGTTTTTTTTTAGCATAGAATTTACATGAAAACAAATTTTGAAAGTCCACAAACAGTTGGAACTCGTAACAAATTTGCCGTGATTAACAGTAGTTAAGAAAATGCGATATTTTACCATAGAAAGATTATGGTTCCCGAAGTCAGTGGGATTTATTTGTTTCCTAAGTCGAGTTTTAACTTTTAAATTAAAATCCAAAAAGGATTTGTTGACAAAAATTAAAAGGAAACAAGATTTGAACATATTTTTTTTGTTAAGAAAAAGCTTTTATAATAGAAAGATTATGATTCCAAAAATCAGTGGGATTTATTTGTTTCCTAAGTCGAGTTTTAACTTTTAAATTAAAATCCAAAAAGGATTTGTTGACAAAAGTTAAAAGGAAACAAGATTTCATTAATTGTTAAGATTTCAACGGTTATTTATTAAAAAGACAAAAATTAAAAGGAAACAAGATTTCATAAAAGGAAATAAGATTTTATTAATTATAACTGCCTTTTAAATTTCACTTTACTAGTCAAAAACTAACAAAATCATCGCCTTATTTTAGCAAACACCCTAAAACATTAAAAACATTTCAAGTTCTTATATCAGAAAAACATCTCCATAAATCGATTCCAACGTAAGGAATGGCTTCCATCATTAATTCTATAAACTTTTTCTAATTGTTTAATATTTTAAGATTTTTTATACCGTATATTAAAAAAATTGTGAGATGATATTTTAATTTTATTTATTCCTTAAGAAATAAAATATTGAAGAAGATAAAAATAAATAAAGATGAAATTTTTTTTATGTCAAATATACATTGAAAACGACGTATAAAGTTGTTAGAGATCGTCCGAACCTCTAGACTGACAAGAACTCCATAACATCAATCAATTAGAAACTGTGTAAGCATCTAGGTAATGATCAAGACATCAAATACAATTCACGTATTAAATTTGTAAAATATTCCATATCGCGGTAATGACTCCTACGCTTCAATGATTCCAGATGTCTCTTCGTGGCTAAAAGCCGCCGTCTCCGTTTGTCACATGTACGTTTCGCAGAAGATAATGCTTGAGACATTGAAGTTAGATCAAACATATCTAATTGCTTTGTTGTAAGGGATTTATCGTTTGTGTGGTTGTTGAGAGCCTCTTTGAGTGAACTTAGATCGAAAGAAGAAATATTTGTTTCATCTTCGTTTTGAACTTTCTTTTTCTTGGAACTTTTCTTTGATTCTGGCTTCATCTTTCGTTGAGTAATGAAATAGAGAGACTTGTGCAACTATTTATAGAGAATATGTTAGGTCGGTGACGGAAGAAAAAAAGCTATTGTACTTGGGCCAGGTCCAATTATTGCTTTCATCAGCAAAGCCCAGTTAAGCCCAATGTCTAGTTTTTTTTTAATAATTAGATTTATAAGATTCGATCTAAACAGAAAACAAGGCTGGTACTTAATTCGGTTGCTATTTTAGAATTTTTTAATTCTAATATTTAAGTAAATTTAGTTTTTAGTTCAGTTTTTAACCAAAAATTGAAAAGAACCAAATAGAAATATGAAAATAATATGTAATAGTTAATAAATGATATTAACTTGTTTGGTTCTTTGATTACTTTATGTTACTATTATATTAACTATTGACTAAATCAGTTGATAAATCAGTGAAAGCACTTAACTTTAGTGCTAAATCTCCATTTGATATGCATAAGGAAGACATTCACAAATAGGATCCGATTAAAACGACGAAAGATACAGCCAAAACTGAGAAAGCAGTGTCTGTCCATTGTAGCAAAGGATACAGACCATAAAATCCACATGAACATAAATTCAATATAAAAAACATCATGTCTTAACCTGCCTCACAAGACCTAAACCAGAGCCACTACCCAAATGCTTGTACTCCTTTGCCTCAAGATCATCGTCATGCTCAGCAAAACCTGTTCCTCCTTTCTTTAACCCCACCAAGTTCTTGTCCTTGCAAGGTTTGTCACACACAAGACAGACTTTGTCGACGGGCATAAATTTTTCACCACACTTCTTGCAGAAAACATGCCCACAAGAGCTAAGTGCCACGAGGGACATTGTGTTGGTAAGAGTGACTTTGCAGCTCGGGCAAATGTAGGTTCTGTCATAAGAGCTTGAGGATGCTGATTTCGCCTTGTTCTCTTCCTCTTCGCTGTTGTCTTCGGTGAAACGGATTGCAAAGAGGTTCTTAAGCTTGAGCTTCTCTTTGCCCTCAGGACAGACTGTGTGTGTTTCTGGAGCATCTACTCTGACTGAAGCTGCTGGTGTAGCTGATGGGAGCCAGAAGGCTTTCATCGTCCTAAGTGCTTCTTCTTCAAAGGAAGTTGCCTTCACACTGTTTGCCCCATGAAAACCATTCTTGTCTTGGTTTTGGCTCTTGTCACTGTATCGAGGCATTGCACCATGGTTTTGCTGATCAAATTCATCGAGCTCTCTAGCCTTTTGTAACATTAGCCTCTCTTCTTCTTCATCCTTATCTTGCTTCTTTTGAGACGAATGAGCAGCAAGCCTCCTAAAGACATGTTAGTGCTCCATATTAGAATCTTAACGTACATACATAACGATCATTATGCACAACGCAATCTTAAAAGCCCAATAGGTCCCAACAAAGGAGAGTCTGCTCCAACAGTTCCAACTTCGGTTAATATACATAAACAAGCTTAAACAATCATATGGAACCACAGACCGACTCGAGATCTCGATTACAGTGATGTTCCCATTCTCATTAAACCCAAAATCACAACTCACAAACATCAAAAGCTATTTAGACATTAGTTTAGTTATGACTCCACATAGGATTCTCGAAACTCTCCAGCTAATCCAGTTACTCTAGAACTCAAGTAAATATATCAGCTTCTTCTTTTCAAACACTATGAAACTAGAACTAAGCATTACAATCAGGGCAATAACAAATTAGTTGAGCTAATCCATAATTTCAACTACAACCCCTAATCATCCAACTCACACTAGATATAAGAAAATTTTCATAGATACAAAACAGAGGATCAAATAAGGTACTTGAATTGTGAAGCTTTGAAAGAATATTCGGAAGATTTAACCTTTGGATATCTTTCTTCTGAGCCAGGAAACATTCGAGGATACACTCTCTGCAAAAGACATGACCTTTATGGCAACACATCGGATCGATGAATGGCTTCAAGCAGAGAGAACAAGCATCAAAAGGCTTGATTGAGTCTTTCCCCAATCTCTCTCTCTGAGTTCCATACCCTAACTTCTTCTTCTCATCGTAAGTGAAATACGCAAGATCGTTGTTGTTCTTGGAATGTCTTTGAGGCATATTGGCGAGGAAAAGTTGATCTGAGTCAAAGAGGAATCAGATGTCTGAATTACGGATTGAAATCAGGAACCCTAGAAACTGAGAAAGCTTACGCTTTTTCTCCTTGACGATAAAAATTGAGATTTGGGAAATTGGATGTTCCAGTGTTTCGCTTCTACCGTAAGTCGGTTCTATTAGTGTAGCTTTACCGTCCGATATACGAATCCAATAATCTAACGGTGTCAAATTTATTAACATTTCTGTAATGTCATTTTGGACCACGAGACTAGTGTTAGGCATTGGGTTTTGTTGGTTTTTGGGTTCTTATTAGGAATAGGGTTAATTATATAATTATCGACTAAATTTTTAATTTTTTAAAAGTTCTTTTCGATTTTTTAATAGTTTTAATTTTAATTGGCTAAATTTGTTACTAAAAGTAATCAATCATTCCAATAATTATGATAAAAAATAACTAATTAATTTGGTTTTGAGTGATTACTAGTAAACCAAAAACATCATATTAAGTTTATTAGTAGATTATTAGATATTGTTACTGTAGCTAGTTAATTAATAAAAAATAGTTCAATTTCTGTTTGGTTGATTTTAGTTATCATTTAAAAATAAACTAAACCAAAATTTAAAGTTACCAAAACATATGAACTGTTTTATTATTTAAAAAAAATAAAATCAAATTGAATATACATTTTTGGTCAGGATTTTTTTTGTCATCAACAAATTATATTAGACCACAACGGGCCGGTCCAACAGTCAAATTTCTAGTAATATAGATATAGAGACTTGATATCTGATTATGCAAATTAGCTGGGTTTAAGTGGACTTACTGTCGGTCATTAGCCTCAAAGCCATCTACATTTTTGGTTAGGTTTAGTTTGGTTTTTTTTAGAGTTTTGATATCAAAGGCTATAGGAGACAATGAAAAAAAAAATGATAACTATTACTAATTTACATTATCGACTCGGACATCATCTCTTTTTCTAAACATGAGAAAAAAATTTGTTTACATTAAGCTCACACATGATATATGCTTTTCCATGTTTTCATGTCATAAGTCAAAGTGTCAAGCATATACTTGGATCTAGTTGCTAGACAATTTATTTATATGGGCTTGTATTGTCATGTGCTGGGCTTTTATTGGGCTCTGCGTTCGTTAATCGGAGTATCACACCAATAAAATATTATAAAACAATAAAATATTATTAAAATTAGTGTAATATTTTTAAAATATATATAATGGAAATCCTTCACAAAAATATTTTCTACAAACATTAAAATATTAAACTAATATATAATATATTTTTAGTTAAAAGATCTCAAAATTTTATAAACTTCCACCCATAATCCAGCCAAATAAATGTTTTTATCGAGAAGTTCTTCTACCAAAATGAATCGATACTTATTAACTCAAAATAATAATAAAATGACGTCATTAACGGCAAAGCAACACATCAGCTTAGACGATGTATTACAAAATGTTGAATTCACAACTACGATTTTATCATTTACAAGAAGTTCTAAAAATCATAAAGGACTTGGGAAAGTCAAAAACACGATGGTCGAGAAAAGTAATGGTCCATAGGTCATCGACCAACGATTGTAGTGATCGTAACATCATTGACCGAAGCATCTTGACCGTCCATGTGGACCTCAATCTCACCGGAGTTTAAGAACGAGTGGTAGTTAGGCTGTCTTGGACGTGGAAGTGGACTGGTTCGACTTTCTAACATCAACAAAACAGAAGCCATGTTTGGTCGGTAATTGACTGAGTCTTGTGTACATAACATCCCCACGTGGATGCATCTCGTTGCTTCTGTTATGTCTCCACTTTCTTTAACCATTGGATCAATCAACTCTTTTGTCTTTCCCTGGGTCCATAAATGCCATGCCTGAGTTTTTTTAACTATCATAATGTTAGTTTCTAATGGTAAATCTTAGTAGATTGACAAAAAATGGTGAATCTTAGTAAAAACCAAAATCAAAATTGAATTATAGAGTTCGTTTTCAAAGAATCGTGTAATACTGATTTATGAGGATTGTCATATATTTATATGCTATCTAACAATCACAAACTTTTTTAGCTTGAGAAATATTAATATATCTTCTTATTCTAAGAAATCGAAACTTGTCATTGACAAAAAAAATATTAAAGAACCAATAAGAAATCAAACTTACATATCCGATGAGACTTCCATGATCAGCCCCTCGAAAACTAACGTTTTTTCTTCCACTAACAATCTCCAATATCAAAACTCCAAAGCTATACACATCAGATTTCTCTGAGAATATTCCTTCCATTGCATACTCAGGAGCCATATAGCCACTTCAGATATTTGCAACATCAAAATCAATTAGAAATCGATATAGTTTAACATTGTTTAAGCATACAAACTAATAGAGAGTTTTGTTTACTTACTATGTCCCCACGACTCGGATTGTGTTGTCATGATCTTGTCTGTAGTTGAAGATCCTAGCCATACCAAAATCCGAGATCTTTGGATTCATTTCCGTGTCTAGCAAGATATTGCTAGCTTTTAGGTCACGATGAATGATCTTTAGTCTTGAGTCTCTATGCAAGTAAATCAATCCCCTTGCTATTCCTCCAATGATCTCACATCTTTTTCTCCAATCCAAATTTCCTCGTTTAGTCTCATCTATGCAAGACATCGATTTTACTCAATCGAACACTTTATTCTATATAGCCACGGATTAGTCAAATGTTAGAAACATACCGAAAAGGAATCGATCTAAACTCTTGTTTGGTAGGTATTCATAGAGAAGCATCTTCTCATTATCTTCAATGCAACATCCGAGTAATCTAACAAGATTTCGATGCTGAAGTTTCGCAATCAGTAAGATCTCGTTCTTAAATTCCTCTAGTCCTTGCTTAGATTTCCCTGATAGTCTCTTCACAGCGATCTCTTCTCCTCCTGCAAAGTTTCCCTGTCCAAACATAACATATAAGTTCTTTGCATAAAGATCAAGCCTTCATTTCCAAACACTAATCTCAAGATATGCAATTGGTTTACCTTATATACAGTACCGAATCCTCCCTGTCCAAGCTTGTTTTCTTCAGAGAAACCTTTAGTTGCTGAAGCTACACTGTTGAAACTGAAAATGGGCAAATCAGGTGTTTCAACTTGATCTCCCACTAGAACTTTGATCAGCGAGCTTGAGGAATTAACAGAGTAAGTTCTCTCATTCATATCTGAAACCGGAATATCTTTCTTCTTCCACAAGAAAGCTGCTGATCATAATGTAAATGATCTCTCAGAATCAGAAGTTAAAACTCTTTTAAAACCAGAACTATATGTGAATATAGACTTCACCTTTAAGTGTTTTCTTGAACTTCCATAAGATCCCAATACATAATCCGAGCAAGAATACACCTATAACGACTGAAAGAATGATCCAAAGCTTCAATTTGTTCTTCTCATTTCCTGTATCACAACAAAGAAAGCTCAGATTAGACAATTTTTCAAAATGTCATATGAGAGCTTATAATAACATTTTACAAACCTAGTTCAGAACCATCAAGCCTAATGTTGATTGAGTTTCCACCGAGCTCAAAACATTGCAGATCGATCAAGTCACTGGTCCAAATCATGCACCCGATCCCAAATACAAACGCATGAGCACTACACGAGCAATTCCTCAGGCAGACATCTTTACAAGTCTCTGAGTTATTATGTGAAACAACTGTTCCAAAATCAGGAACCTTTAGTCTCTTAAGTTCCTTAAACCCATCTCCTTTACCTGCACTCAAACCCTGACTACAATTCAATGGAACTCTTATCTTGCAGCCACCTGAAAAAATCCCATTGTTCCATTGATTCTGATAAACCGGCTTAAACCCATCAATGCATCTGCATTTACCAGAATCAAAGTCTTTGGTATCATCACATACACTGTTATTACCGCAACGGTTATAACTCTCACAAACTGTATCTGGTTTCCTTTGAAGCAAAGTCCAGTTCTTATCATTCTTATTCCATCGAAATTGCTCTTCTACACCATCAAACCTTATCCTAAACCTCAAGAAATCTGAACTATTTGAAGTAACATACGTGAAGTAAACGCTACCATCTCGTTCAGGAGGAGAGAGCTTAAATCCAAAAATATAATTCGTAACTCGATACATATCTGGTATACCTGTAAAGATAGCTGAATTCCACGGTCCACTTCGCCATTTTCTAGTTTCTGCTTCCCAAATCACAATCTCTAATGCTCCAATTGGATCAATCCCCATTGAATACCTTCCTGGTGAAGGATCATTCTCTGATTTCCATGGAACAAAAGCTCGATTCTCTCCTGAAGAAGGATTTACACGAACTCTCATACCAGGCAAATAAGTGTCGGTAGGATTGTTAAAACTCTCCCAGCACCAATAGTTTCTGTCTGAATCTGAAGACAAAACCAAATTCCCTGTTTCCAACAGAACAGCAACAGTTTTGTTAGACTCAAGCTTAGCATTTGTGGACCAAACGGTGTCATTTTCACCGTTTATAACCACTAAATTCCCATCATCTGCAATCTTTAGAGATCCTTTGTTATTTAACAATGGCTTCTCTCGATTAGCTACCCAAACAACTGTTTGAGGTTCTATGTTCTTGTACCATATCCCAACATATCTAAAGCTTGAATCTTTGGGGCTGAAGAATCCAAACTCGAAGCTTTCGTCCTCGCTGATTAGTGCGTCTCCGTCTCGTAACGTGTTGTTTCTAGTAAGTTCGTTTCTTGTTGAGCAAGTTACGATGATACATAGTTGAAGAAACACCAAAAAGGTTGTGACGAAAGTAAGGTTTTTGGAAAATTTTGCCATTTTTTGAGATCAAATGATCCTCAGAGATCTGTTAATTACGATAAAGCAAAGATAAAGGGAAAAAACAAAAATAGTTGCTATAGATTTTTAGAATTTGTTGATTTTTCTAGTTGACTTGTTGGGCTTTCTCAACTTGGTGACTTTTATATTATTTTTTAAATATGATAATAAAGAAATGATAAAGTCATCATTATATTCGTTTAATTTAGGAAATTTATGAAGTTAATCCCAGGAAATATACCAATGACTGAAATGGACAACTGGCTAATTAATTTTGTTGATTAATGACAAAGAATATGGAATGTTCACGTTTTTATTTAGACTTTGATTTATTATAATGCGAAATTATGACTTTTAAGGCAAAAAAAGAAGATATGTCTCTTTGTTTGGGTCGTTGAAAACATGCAAGGTTTCTTGTCATTTTTTTCTACCACTTTCTTTGTTTTGAAGTCTTTCTAGACTTCTAGTTCTAATCGAACATTTGTTATGGCCTAACGAATCAATGGAGACTTAGTCAAGAATTAAAGATAATGAGTTATTTTGCAAAGTTCTTCGGTTACTATTTGAATTTAAGTTAATTTACTAT
Source organism: Lepidium sativum (assembly GCA_023374145.1). Lineage (NCBI taxonomy): Eukaryota > Viridiplantae > Streptophyta > Magnoliopsida > Brassicales > Brassicaceae > Lepidium > Lepidium sativum. The sequence continues at coordinate 3,934 of JAKUCM010003872.1, read as the reverse complement.
CATGTATCATATTTTGCAAAATTCTATTGTTACTATTTGATTCTGATAATAACTCCCAACTTGCCTTTAGTTCGACCCTAATAATCACCGACTCCTCTCTTCACTTGAAAAGTTGTTTAGAATTTATAACTCTCCATTCAAGTTTCGTTGATGAAAAAATTTAAGATCAAGTTGTGATTTGTGCGGCATTTAATTTTTGATGTGATGTTATTCCAAAAAGAATGTATGTTAATACAAATAGTAAAAATCAAATTCTAGATATCCGATTAGTTTGAATGTCTTCCATTGTAGTTGAAGTGACAAAAACAAAAAGACATCCAATTAGTTTTTTTTTTTGTTAACATTGAGGTACAACTAACCGGTCTAATAATCAAATTTCTACGTAATGTAAACAGTAGAATTCGATTTCTGGTTGTGATAGTGTGTTTGCCTTTAGTGAACTTACTCCATGCCACTAGATTAAATATCACTTGCAGACATCCAATTAGCGAAAAATAATAATAATAAAGCATTTACGACCATTTTTCAATTTATCTAAAATATTTAGAAAATCAAAATTTTGGAAACACTAGTACTTGTTGATTTTATTTTGACTTCGAGATTATATAAATGAAAATTGAAATTAAAATGTAAACACTAAATCATTACATAATATGGTGATGTTTATGTGAATTATGGATTTCCAACTCAAGACCAATTGATAGTGAGTGAATTCACTCTTATATCATATATATTAGGTTAGAGTTATCCCAATTTCTGATGTGAGATATTGTCAACATCTAACACACCCTTTTGAGATAATAGGTGGTATAACTTAACATCTCGAAACAACAAAAAAATTTAGTAGTGTGTTTGTTGGGCCAAACTGAAGGCTCTGATACCATGTTAAATTATGGGATTCCAACTGAAAACTAATTGACAATGAGTAAATTGACCTTTAAATTATTGTCACCATCTAACAATTTACATTACCAAGCACAATGTGATGGAGAAATATGATCCGAACTTAAAAAACAAATGTACTAGACGGAAAGCATTACGAAGCACAATTTCCATTTGCGCAGATCATACACGTGTGGAGGCAAGCTTATGATACGACGGCGACAAGACAGTGAAGATCATATGACTTGCGGTAATTGTCTCACGCCAACATTGCTCTTATTTCAACTAAGTTTGGTACAAACCCCTTTTAAACATGCCTTTTATTGCTTAGGTTTTATTTTTATTCATTGCTTATAAGAATTTTAGCAAATTTAGTCAACACATACGTGCTAGCTAAACCACATATAAATTTTGTACTTTGTTGCATGTGATGTAAATGAATGATATATTATAAAAGTATTATGCTATGAGTATACTAATAAAATTGCATAAAGTCCAAGTTATTTGGAAATACATATACAATCACCAAACAAATCATCGAATATTAAACTATGTTTAGTAAGAAACTACAATCATATAGTATCATTATTTGTTTGGGACTCCCTCCAAGAGAAGTAGGAGTTTGAAAGTATGAATTTAAAATTCATTGTTAAATTCATTGTTTCGTCAGAGTGTCTTTATCCTCCATCCCACGGCTCCTGAACTATAAGACGAATGCCCTAGCAAGATTCAGTAGGGTGGTTGCACGGCGTTTGGGTATTGGGTAGGTTAATCTTTAGCGTTTGTATAAATTGTCGTTGCCAAAAAAAAATGTATACAACTGTACTCACAGTTCGTAAATGATATTTTTATAAACCATTCTTTTCTTTCTTCTTTTAGGAATTAAAAAAAATGATTATTGTTTTAGCTTTATGAGGGTGTATTGAAAGTGAAATTTTAGGGGATTTGATAGGATTTATTTATAAATTATTTGGGAAGATTTAAGTGAGTTTTGAGTTGATTTGGAGAGATTTAAGTTAATTTTATATATTTTTAAAAACAATTAGACAGTGATTTTAGGAAATTTTTTTTATAAGTTATTATGAGATTGATTATGATTTTATGACAATCGAACATATAAAAAATGTATTGACCCTTTAAACTATTGATCATCCATGGAGAATTTCATTACAGCGTTTATTTTATTTTATCAAAGAACTATTATCATTTTATTAAACATGATCCATAAAAGTCCCAAGCTTATGGACTTTAGCATATAACTGTATAAAAGAAGACTTACTCCCACACACATCTCAATCTATTAGTATGTCTATATACACATTTCACCAACAAGACTCCATCTGCTCTTCTCAACCCAAAACTCTCCACCAACACATAAGACCCAAATCTTCTCCAATTTCTATGAGCATTACCATCCATATTACAAGAATCTCTTCTAGAAACCCTGATTGGTTCATCTCTTTCCACTCTCACTACCTTCCTCCCTCCGTCTACCCATCCTCCTTCCTCCATTACCCTTCTCATCCTTTCCACCACCGCGAAACTCAGCCCCACCGCAGATCCTGGGCCGGTCTTCCTCCTCCTCTCCACCGGTCCTCGTATACCTTGAACCGGTCTAAACCAATAAAACCCTGCTTGCCCTTCTTTCTCCCCCTTAATAGCCTCCATACCCTTCACATAGTTAGCTTCTCTCACCACGTTCACATCTACTCTCACCATATCTTCTTGATCTTCATCATTGTTTTCATCAAGACCATTGTTGGGTTCATTCAATTCACCATTCTCGCAATGGTAGATCCGTTCCCAGTATTGGGATAATGTCATTCTATAAAACATTGACTTCCTCATCTGATAACTTACACTACATTTCTCCTTCACAAACATAAACGGACAATACCATTCTCCTACTATAACACTCCCTGATCGAATCGTAGAGACCGGAAATCTGAACTCAGGAAGACGTGCTCTTAGCTCATCTTCTAGGCCTAAAGCTTCTCTAGGTCTCTTCGGATGCAGGCTCCTAGATGTTCGTAGCTCCCACCCTTTCTTCTTGAGAAATGAAGGCGGTACACCGCCTGGTGCCACGGATTTTGCATAAAATGTCCGCTCATGATGTCGGTTTATCTTAACCGTTTGATATATGTTTCTTGGATCCAAAGATTTAGGTTTCTTCTCATGCAAGATATCTGGAAAACAACACGATCCTCTCTCTGTGTCCTTAGAACACACCCAAACTTTCCTGTAAAGCATAACACATAAGAGTTCACTACACTATATCCTAAGTTCTATACATTGAACGCTAAAGAGACATACTCAAACCAAATCCGATACTAATCATCAAATAGCTACGAAAACAATCACAAAAAATTATCAAATAGCCACTAAAATCATTAAAAAATCAGGGTCTAACCACAATATTTTCTAGCAACAACTGTATATCTACAATAGTAGCCACGAAAAAAATCTTTTACTATACGGTCGTTGTTAGAAAAAATCGTAGTTTTTTGATTATTTTTCCTGGTTGTTTTCCTAGTAGTTTATTTGTATTATATATTGTAATCTTACCCTTTGTGTCTGCCTCTAGCTTGAACAACGTAATACCGATTTGAAGACAAGGGTTGATCAAGAGCTGGTATGAACAAGACTTTCTTAACTGAAGTCTCTCTGTTACCAGAACTGTCTAAATGAACAACTGATACGATCTTGTCTTGAGGGAATGGAAGCTTCTCAATTTTGGTCCTTGTACACATCCCAAAACAGAACGTATCTTCTGCTTCTGCTTCTTCATCTGTAATAACCAGAACGCCAGAAAACGGACCCTCAGGTGACTCCTCCGCGAGAGTCTTCTGATACTTTCTGTACTGTGATAAAGTTCTCGTCACATACATTTTTGTTCCTGAAGCTATAAGTGAATAATTGAATATATGAGGAGGTTCAAGTGTTGATATGTTGGGTTTATTTATAGAATTTTAGCAATTTTGGGGGTGAAAATGATACGATCATAAAGTAGTGGGGTGGCTTGGTGTAACTTTTGATAGTGGAGGATAAAGTT